>JAJQOW010001816.1:0-17500 GCA_037975125.1 Latrodectus hesperus | reverse complement strand
CTAAATACCGCAATTTTTGCCCAAAATGTGAGAATTTCTGATCTGTCTGAGATATTTTAAGACAAATATAATCATTATTTACAAATTTGTAACATTGCCCCCCTCTCAAGGACTGCACGTCCCGGGCAGTACAATCCCCTGATAGGAGGCCAAATTTAATATAAAAGAATTTACATTTCAAGAGGATACAGAGCACATTACATACACAAGCAACTAAAAATACAAGAAAATAGAAAAGATTAAAATTATCTATACTATTTACAAACAGACCATGGTCTACTGATTTTTACTCTACATTACGATAAGGAGCTAATCTATCATAATGTACTACCTTTGGTTTTGAAGAAGATGATTTTCTTATACGAACCACGACGTCGTTCAGTCTTTTTAGGACTGTGTAGGGACCTTCCCAGTTGGCTTGCAACTTTGGAGAAAGTCCTTTACGTCGAATCGGGTTCCACAACCAAACTTTGTCACCTTTTTGGAATTCATGTCCTGTCGCTCTTGTGTCATACCTTGTCTTCATTCTTTCGGTCGTCAGGTTGATTCGGTCTCGAGCGAAGTTATGGACATCTTCAAGACGTGCCTGAAGGTCTCGAAGGTATTCCTCTGGCGATGAAGATGTATCCGGTGGACGACCAAACTGAAGATCACAAGGGAGACGAAGTTCGCGACCAAAGAGCATCTGTGAAGGAGTATATCCGGTAGTCTCATGGACAGCACTGCGATATGCAAGCAGAAACAGCGGTAGCTTCAAATCCCAATCTTGCAGATTTCTGGAAACCATAAGGGAGAGTTATTCAAGATGGTTCTGTTAAACCTCTCTACCATGCCATCCGATTGTGGGTGTAGTGGCGTGGTCTGCGTCTTGTCTATTCCGAGAATTTGACACATTCCTTTAAACACAACAGAGGTGAAATTTGTCCCTTGATCAGAATGAATTTGTAAGGGTGTGCCGAATCTGGAAACCCATTGTTGCACTAGAACCTCGGCTGCTGTAGTCGCCTCTTGATCGGGGATTGCAAACGCTTCAGGCCACTTAGTAAAGTAGTCCATGACAACTAGTATGTATTTGTTGCCATTTGAGGATCGTGGTAAAGGACCCAAAATGTCCAATGCTATCCTCTCAAAAGGTGCTCCTACGTTGTACCGCTGCAACCTTCCTCGGCTACGTTTCTTCGGTCCTTTACGTGCCGTACAGTCATCACAAGATTGGCACCATTTCTCTACATCTTGTCTCGTTTTGCTCCAATAGAAGCGTTCTCGAACTTTCTGTAGAGTTTTCATTACTCCGAAGTGGCCTCCAGTTGAGCTACTGTGCAATTCTTTCAAAACATCTGAAATTCTTGATTTTGGAAGAACAAGCTGCCATTTGAATTTACGTCCATCATCGGATTCCCATTTCCTGTATAAGACACCATTTCTTATATCGAGTGAGTCCCAAAGAGCCCAATATTGCTTAGTAGCAGGACTGTAGGTGGAGATATCCTGCCAACTTGGTCTCATACTAGAAGATTCTTTCAATTCAAGAATTGGATTTATATCTGGGTCTTCTTTTTGGGCTTCCCTAAGTCCTTTATCACTCCATGGGTCTGGTTTTGATGGAGGTGAAACAGTAACTTGGCGTACCGAAGTATTTATCAGCTGATAGTTCTTCTCTACTCTAGAACAATATCGGCAGCTTTCATTACACAGTTTCCTTGATAGTGCATCAGTATTTCCATGAAAAGTTCCTTTGCGATGACGTATTTCCATTTTAAAAATTCCACCATCTTTTGTTTTCGGACAGTATCTACGGACGTGTCCGACTCCTCCGCAAGACCAACACTGAATTTTCGTGTTTCTGACACCTTTACTCAATTCTAAGCTACGTAATTTTCGCCGGAGATCTTCAATTTGCTTTCTAAGATCACAGTCCGTATCAGTAGCAGAGACGGCTCTGATTGAGTGCCGGTCTTTACGCGCTGCCTGCTGGGCAGCCTCTATCTTATGTGCGTATACTAGGGCAGATCCGATATCCTTGACATCGGCGATTCTAAGTGTTTTCTGTATCTCCGGATCCCGCACACTATCGATGAAGTGATGGAGAGCCAGATCTTGACGTGTCTCAGCTGGGCAGTCCGAAAATGCTAGATGGGAAAGTCGCTGAATATCGGCAGCCAATTCTTGCAGACTTTCACCCGCTTTTTGATAGCGGGACTTTAACTGTAGTCTGCTATATTCTTTAGTGCACTTATCTCCAAACCGCAGCTCAAGCGCACTCGATAGGGCTTGGAAATCGTGCCTCTGCTCCTCCGGAAGCGTCTCGAGGATGTCAGCCGCGTCTCCTCTTAAAGAAGCCGCCAGGTGAAAAGCTTGGGCTCGGGGATTCCATCCATTAGCTTCCGCTACCATCATAAACTGGGTCTTGTATACTTGCCAGGATGATTTCCCATCAAATGTTGAGAGTTTAATATTGGCTAGGGAAGGCACAAATGCCACGTTGGGTTCCTCATGTCTGTTTGACATTTGTTTCTTCAAGCTTTCAATCTCCTTATTGATATTGTCTAATGCTTCTTCCACGTTTTCTTCTATCTCCAGAACTTTAGTTTCAACTGAAGTTACCTTATCGTCCATTGCATTCATCTTCTCCTGAATGATATTGGAGAATTCTTCTTTAACACTTACAATGTCCTTCTTAAGTTCCTTTTTAAGCTCCTCCTGTCCAGATTTTATCTCTTTCATCATCTCGGTTTTAATCTCTTCTTGTCCAGCTTTCATCTCTTCTTGTCTAGCTTTCATCTCTTCTTGTCCAGCTTTCATCTCTTCTTGTCCAGCTTTCATATCCTCCTGTACAGATTTTATCTCTTTCATCATCTCGGTTTTAATCTCTTCTTGTCCAGCTTTCATCTCTTCTTGCCCAGCTTTCATCTCAGCCATCTGCTCCGCTAATTTTTCGAGAAGATTTTTCATTAAATCCATATCCATTTTTCTTGTGACACGCTGCATCAACTCTTCAATCCCGATTCTGACACCAGTTGTACCGAGCTCCACGGGTTCGTGTTGATTGAGAGTTGAATAAAGCGACCACTTAATGAACACAAGACTTTTATTCGTAAAAACTTTACTAGATAAACGAAATTCCCGCTGTAACAATCACAATTATACAGCTACAATTCGTCAGATACAATAGGAAATAGCTTCCAATCACAGGTCTCAAATACCTCAGACAGAGAACAACTAGCAGTCACAACTAATCGTCTTCACTCACTGACTGTCTTCACAAAAAAACTAAACTACTCTTCCATGTCGGGCTGCGGTATTTATACCTGACTTGGCGGAGAAATCTACCAATTTCGCCAAGGTTCTGGAAGCTTCTAGGCTATCTCGAAAAATATTGGTCCTAGAGCTTAGGTGATGGATGTTTCCAGAAGTATCGATTTCTCGCCAAGTCGCCAAGAATCTCGCCAACCGTCGCCAAGTCGCCAAGAATCTCGCCAACTGTCGCCAAATCATTAGGAAATCCACTTTTAAACTACAACACGCCTAAATACCGCAATTTTTGCCCAAAATGTGAGAATTTCTGATCTGTCTGAGATATTTTAAGACAAATATAATCATTATTTACAAATTTGTAACAATATATATAATATATATATATATATATATATATATATATATATATATATATATATATATATATATATATATATATATATATATAATATATATATATATATATATATATATATATATAATATATATATATATATATATATATATATATTATATTATATATATATATATATATATATATATATATATATAATATATATATATATATATAATATAATATAATATATATATATATATATATATATATATATATATTATATATATATATATATATATATATATATATATATATATTAACTTTGTAAAGTAATCAAGTAGAATCCTTTTCGAAGTATAAATTTATTTATGTTGTTGAATCTGACATGAAATGTTTTCCTCAAATTAAAAGTTAATTCTACGATATAATCTACACATACACCTATACCTTTATATTTTTTTAAATGCCTACTCTTTCCAAAAAAAAAAGAAAATTCATACCAAATAGCATGCTACAAAAATGTAAAGATTTTATTTACATTCAGAATATTTCACTATTTGGAGACTAAAATATGTATATTTATTTTAGAATATTTATATCATTCTGAAATTCCACAACAAGAGTTGTGGAATTTCAGAATCATGTCAGAATATGTAACTCATTGAGAGTTAATAACAAAAGTAAACTGATAAATAATAAATAATTGCCTGATAATTTGTAATGTTTAATTTCAAGAAACGCAATAATGGATTTTCTATAGAAAAATGAACACTGTCATTTTTAAAGCATTAATAAAGACAAATGATTGCATGTCCTAAAGTTGAAGTACTTGTGTATTTGAGTTGTACAACATCTCTAATATATAAGTTTTCATTTTTGCATGTTTTATATTTTCTAAGCAATAAAATGAGATTGTTTTTCCAGATAATTTTTGTTTGTGTAAAACAAAATTTGATTCCCGATAAAAACAACAAAAGCAGTGTAAAGCTCACACTACCATACAAAACACGTTAAAAATGTAAGCGGTGGTTCGGGACTTTCTCTGGGCGAACGATCTACTGGACTTGGTCTAGATTGTACTAGATCAAGTGGAATAAGGAACAACAACAATAAATTCTAAGAATTTGTAACAATAGGAATTAGGAGTATCTTGTGTGTACTGGCATATATATTTTTGTGCGTCAAGAAGCTGTTGTGGCGGAACATTCGTGTTTAATATTTTTGCGATGGAAATATAAATACATTTTTTAAATGTGGCAATAAAAAGTCGGCATTTAGAATTATTGTATTCTGAGTTTAAATAAATTTTTATCACTGTAAGGATATATGCATTTTCATATTTTTTCTTTGTTTTGTGTGTTTAATCTTTGTATTTTTGCATGGGCTTGCTCGACCCTCACAAGTGGCTGTCATTTCTGAAAAACTGTTACGATTATTGCATGTAAGTTATTATTCAATCTTTTCATTTTGAATTTAGTCACATTTGAATAAATATTCAAGAAAGTCAAACCAGAGACATGGAATCAATAACTCAAGCAAATCAGTATTTGAATATATTTTCTAATTTTTATATTTTACTTAAAATATTTTTTTATCATTTATGTTTTTAAAATAAATGAAAAAATAAAAAAAAGCAAAGGGACAAACATGTTTTAATATTATAACTTTAAATCCTTTCAGTTCGAAAGTCAAATTTTGAATACAACAAAAGAATATTTCACAAAAAATTGTAGAATTTTATAAAAGTAGAAGAGACACCATAAAGGAGCACCAAATTTTCATTTGAAAAAGAGTGCCTAGTACCCAAGTAACAGCCTTGATTAAATGGAATAATATTGCTTGGCTCTAAAATAATTTGAATCTTAGGCATAATAACTTGAACCTTAGGCAGGAATATTTGTAATGGTTCGGAATACACTTTAAGCCACAGATGATTTATATAAATATTCCTGCTAAACAAAAATAATAATAGGAAAGCAAAAAATCTTTTATTTTTCAAATTTGAAAAACAATTATCCACAATGCATTTGAAATTTATAAAATAAATCCATCTGATTTTTTTTATAATTAAACGTTTTAAAATTCAGATACTAGAATATTTATCTGAGGCGAGAATGGTAAATGCTTTAGTTGTTCATTCAACTTGAGAATTGATTTTCACTATGAGCTGGGATGCTAGAAGGGATTCGAAGCCCAAATTTAAATTGAAGGTCCTAATGATTGCTCCGCAACAAATGGGAGAAGATTTGTAATGTTAAAAAATTAAAATCAAAATTATGAAATAGAGTCACATGCGTAATGAGACATTGTTTTTAAGGAAGTAAACAGTTACTGATTGTTCAGTGATAGTTATGTATTAAAGTTTTGATTTTGAAATTTTCATGATAAAAATTCTCAATAAAGAACATTTTAAAATAAATTTAATTTTTAGAAGTTTTTTCAACAATGAAAACAAAGCTAAAGTGTAAAAATTGTATGACAGGTTAATGTTTAAAAATTTTAAATAATTACATTTTCCTTGTAAAGTTTTTGCAAAAATAAAATATTTATTCTTTGTATCTCATTGAAAATAAACTTTCTTAAGACCCACAAACTGATTTCACATTGCATAACCATACAGGTGAAAAATTATAAATCTTATGCTTCTGTATACTTTTCATACAGAACAATATTAAATTGATCGTAGAAACATATTTGCTAGAAGTTATGTATTAAATTTCTGGAAGGAAAATGTTTTTGAAATCCGAAGCCAGCCTTTTGATAGTTGCTCTGTTTGCATGCATGTCTGTCACATATCAATAAATAGTGAGTTGGATTTAACTTAGAACCACTTTATACAAAGAAGACACTTTTACTATGGTGAAACATCTCCAACATCGTCAGTCAGTTAATTAGCCTTAAATATTGAATTTCTTTCTGATACATTTAATCACAAATAATTAATAATTAAAAAGATTATAATTACTACAGGCAACAGACCAGCATAAATTATTAAAAGTTCACAATGGAAGACCAAATAATAGGAAAACTTAATATCGCTTCCCCAATAACAATTATGGAAAAACATTAAAATTCCAATTATTCATAATATATAAGGAAACTGTTTGATTCATGTGGAACTTGGGGTTACTGAGATATTTTATGACAAAAATGTTGCAATTAATTTATGATTAAAGCATATATTTAACTACAAATATAATTTTGAAGAAAAAAATTATTTGTTATAAAAAATATATCACTTTATATTTTACTTTTTTATTTATTAATACTTCCCCAGAAAAAAATATGTGAGTGCGTGAATGACCATTAATCATTTTCTCGCCCTATTGAGCACACATTTTCCAGTTTATTAAACAATAAAGTTATGTACACACACACATGAAGGTTTTAAACTAATTTTGAATTAGTACAATTCTAAGCTAATCAGCCGAAATGTAGATATTAAATATAACCTATATAATAGAACACACTTATTTAAACTTTGATAAAAAAACTTCCATATGTATATACAGCTATTTAAAATAAAACAATATTTAAATATTACAGTAAATGAGTAATGTTAATTATATTTTAGCGCGATTAGATAAAAAAACATAATACATTAACGAACTTAAATAATTGATGAAACAAAATAAAGTTAATGAATAATCTACAACCCTTCCCAACCTTTTCTAAGTTAAATTAAATCCCTATGTAAACGAAGAGCAGACAGCCCTCTCTGTTTCATTTTTAAGCATCAATATGTATGCGCGAGAAACGGAGCAAATTTCTTTAGCTCGATTTAACAAGTTACCTGGAACTGTTTGAGGATACAGGGACTCGCGATAGCTTTGTTACTGGAAGTACTGAGTATTTGGGAAAAAAAGTACTGATTACAGGTTGTTACATTCAAATATTGATTACAAAATACAGGTTACAGATATCTCTTCTCATCCCTAGTTAGAATTCAGGAATTCAAAACTGCGTGAGGCTTTCGTTCGAAAATTTCGAAGAAATAAGCACGAATAACAAAAGCAGCATAGCGAAGGTTCCTCCCAACTCCTTTTCAGAACATTTATTTACATTGGAAATAGTGGCTGCTTACATATTTAAAATTATGTTTGAATTTTGAATGATATTAGTACTCATCGTAATCTTAATCGAAATTTTGTTTATTTTGATTTCAAGTTCGTGCAGGGGAAATTCGAAATTTTAGAAATGATTAAATTTAATTATTAATTTTTATATAATCTATAAAATTTTATGTGACAGAAAACATGATCAGGATACATAACTTTATTTTATAACCAAAACAATATGAATTTTTGTTTTTAATTTTGAAATCATGAATGATTACTCTGAATATTTTCAGCGCTTTTGGAGCTTGGAGAAATGCTTAAGGGATACTGTTTGTTTATTTATAATTAGAATTTCCGATAAAAAAATTGGCTTAAAAAATGTTGATCACTGCGGCTGGTGGCTGCCGTATTGTGAAGTAGATCCAGTGAAAACCTGGCGGATGGTTGCGGAAGAGCTTTTACGGGTAAATTTACTTAAGTGAAAAATAATAATCGTTAAAAGCAATTTCTAGTTTAAGAAGAACAAAATAATCATTAAGATGGTATTTTCCCATACATTTTGGTGTAGTATTTTTTTAAAATAAAATTTTTATTTACGATTGTCTTAGATTGAAAAGTTGCTTTTACAAATTATATTTTTATTATAAGCAATTTCTAGTTTAATTAGAAGAAAACAAACATTGAGATGATGTATTTTCATACATTTTGGTGTAGTAATTTTCAATATATATATAAAGTTTAGCTGTGATTATCCTACTTATTGGATTTGTTATATTTCATTGATATTTATATAAAATCTACAAGATAAACAAGAAAGCTTTTGTTGGATCCTAGCAGAGCCCACACCCATAGCGCGAATGATTTTGGTTGGCAATAATTGTGTCTTGCACTAATCTTGATTTCCTTACTTCGATACACTGGATATGGTAAACCAAACTATTTCTGAAATTTCGTTATGACTTGGTGCTTTTTTTCTGTATGTCATCATGGGTTTGGGCTCTCCTAGGATTATAAAGAGTTCTTCCACTTTCACAATGCCATAAGTATGAAAATTAGTGTATGACATGTTTGAGAATTGGTCAGTGGAGAGTAGGAATATTAGTCATTATAAAATTAGGTTCAACCCGCACATTTATCAATTGTAACTCGTATAGTAGCAAAGAGAAATGGACATGTTGAAGGAGGAGCTTATTTGGTTTTTTTTGCTTTACAATTTCAAGGTGATCATATCTGCTGCTGATAAACCCATCTTGAAGTTGGGATGGGGATTGTGCAATGAATGAATGAATGTACATACATAGTGGTTCAGACGAATCCCGGACTGTACCTTTTGGTGGAACAAGTTCAGTATCCCCATACACTTGGCGACCGCGGCGAATTTTTTTGTGGCCAAGCTAGGCGCGCGTTTATTAAAACGGGAAATTTCCCCAAGTTCGATCGAAAAATAAGCATTTCAGAAAATTTAAAAAGGGAAATAGATATAAATAATGGACTTACTTGATATGAAGCTAAGCTGACATGCCGATTGGTATATTTATTTCGACATTTTATTCGTTTGTCACCAGTGTCACATTTCAGTAAAAATAATTATCTAATTTTACAAAAAAAAGCATACAAAAATATTTTTCTAAGTATATACACTTTATAAAATTTAAAAAAAGCATGTAAAAACTTATTTTTCAAATATATACATTTTTTTAAAATTTAAAAAAAACATGAATAAAATATTTTTTAAATATATACGCTTTTTAAGTAAATAAAAATGAAACACGAATACAATAAAAAAATACATGTAAGCAATAAAATTTAAATAAAATAATAACACCTTCTCCAAATCCAATTTCCGTTAAAAAATTAATTAATATTTGCGAATCCTAAATAAATTAATAATTTGGAATCCTGAGCAATAATCCATCATTATTATCTTTAATTTTTTCTAAAATAATTTGTTGATATTTTTCAACAAGGGACATTTTAAATTAAAACAAAAAATACAGTAATTAAAACAATAAAAAAAATGATAATAAATTAAGAAAACGAAGTTAAAAAAAGAATATTTAACGGTTTTAAATATATAAAATAAAATATATCATTTAATAAAAAATATATTTTAAAATTAAACCAAATAAAAATAATAATGAAAAAGAAATAGTAAAAAAGAAAAATTTACGATGTTTGGACACTGGCGACAACGAAACACAACAGCGGGAAATACATGATTCAAGCAGCAAAAGTAAACGAAATTAAAATGACTACCAATTAAAACGTAGAACAATTAGCAAAGAAAGTTCTGGAAAGTTCTCGAAGTGAAACTAAAAAAGCTATTGCCACTAAAAAAAGCACATATATAATGTAAAAATTATTTAAAACACGAGAAAAACGGAATCTGGCAACGAAAAAATAAAAATAGTAACAAAAACTAAATTTGGCAACACTACAATAAAAACAAAAGATGTAATCGGCAACACTACAACGTAAACAACGGTTTCCAGATTTGGCGAGAAATCAGTGTATGGGGATACTGAACTTGTTCCCTTTCGGTTAACAGGTTTGGCATACTTGCCCATCACCAAGTGCCTCGTAATTTTGAGTCATGGTTAGGTGACAAGCTCACACCTGAGCTTGCATTCTCCTTTCCACTTCCACACCACTTTGAAGAACTTTCGATGTCACATATTGAACATGTTCCCAACCCACTGAGCTCCAGCAGCTCAATGAAGGAGAGTACACCATGGTTACCCTCCTAACCACTGACTGCGGCAAATGATGCTTCACTTTGCTGATCTTAATGAGAAGCTATGTGAAGCTACTGAGCCACACGTTGCTTTCTCTCCACTATAGTGCATCCATATTCAATCAAGTGCTGACCAATGACAAAAAATGGTTATGGTATGACATTCCCGAGTATTTGAAACATTGGTTGTCACCCCAAGATACCTTTCCACACTGTACAAGACCACCTATGCTCCCATGCAAAATTATGCTTTGTGCCTGCTGGATTAGTTGTCAAGTGCTTCACCATGAGCTGTTGCCAATGGCTAAATGGTCACTGTGGATCTGTACTCGCAGTAATTGGAATGTGTGTAACAACCAACATTGGTTAATTGCAAGGGTGTACTGTTCTTGGCTCATAATATGAGGATGCAATCATGCAGATGGCCAAAAATACCATACAAGAGACTTGGTTCAAAGACTTAGTGCCATCCTCCTTATTCATCTGACCTTGCACCATTAGATTACTACCTTTTCCATTCACTGGAAAATCTTCCTCATGGAAAAAACTTTACCAATTAAGGAAACTTGCCTGCCAAGCAATGAACCTTTGAGTTTTACTGCAAAGGAATTGCACAACTGCAGTCATGTTGGCAGAAGCTGCTGGATGCTGATGGTGATTACTTCAAGGCCTAACAATAGGCTACAAGAATATTCTTGCTTACTTTGTATATATATGTTTCATATATATTATATTTTTTCATGTATATTATATTTATATTCACATATTTTGGTGTTGTATTTTTCAAAAAATAAAATTTTTAGCTGTGATTGCTGTAGACTAAAGCATGATATATGCTTTAATCTAAAATCTATATTTTATATATTTTTATTAAATTTCTTTAAAAGATGTAAGGTGACAGTTATTCATTTCGAGCAAAAAATTTATTTAAGCAAACAAATTTTTTATTTAAGTTATCTAAGGTGAGTTTTTCTGGTGATCTCTTAAGAATATGCATTTCATGTGTATTCAAACAATGTTCCTTTAATTTTTTGCTTACTCTTTTTTTGTTCTTAATCTTGTTTTATATATGAAAAACAATTTACTCTTATAATGTTGTTCTTGGCATTACATCCCAGAATGGGCCTTACTCTACCGTATTATATCTTTCCAAACAGCTCTATCCTGGACTTTGTCATTCCAGTTGGAAATCATTAGGTAAAAGAGAAAATTATGATCAGAGTTACAAAATTTAGAAACTTTTTTTCTTTTGCTGAGAATGGCTTTAGTATTGGAATTTGGTTACCAATCCTGATGGGTGCTAATTGGTTCTTCCTAAAAGATTATAAACATAGAAATTTATGATTAAGAGGGTGGCATCTGTAAATGGCTAACCATACAACATAAAAATACAATAATCTTATAAGGATTGATGTTTTTTTTTTAAAACATTTTAAGCAAAATTGCTAGGAAATATCTACAAGACAGGAAATGAAGTGGCAAAAATTATATAATATAATTAGAAAAAACCGTGTATACTCTTACCTTAATTTAAATTACATTTCTATCTAAAAAAATTAACTTCTACTTAAAAATAAATAAAGGAAGTAATTTAAGAATCAGTAAATATATATTTTTACATGTTTGTTTTTTAATTACATGTTTGTTTAATAAAATCATTTTGATGAATCATTTGATTAAGTAGAATTCTGAAAATTATTAAAATGTATAAATAAATACTTTCAGATTTCATTTAATGATTATGTAATTGAAAAAAAAAGGTACACATGTATCATCCTGTTGCACATATCTGAGAAATTATTTTTTTCTAACTAGTGCAATTTAATGTCATATAATTTGTATTTTTCTCGTCACATAATATTTAGAAAGCTTAAATTTCTTTCAAAATTTTCATCATTAAAGTTAAAATGCTAATTTTTTTAAGAGTTAAAATGCTAATGGCAGAAATTAGAATTATAAATCTCATTTAGTTGACTCTTGTCACTAATTTAATGAAGTTAAAATCAGATGTTGTTTATGTGATCTGTTAAAATATTTCAAAAACTATATACATTTAATACATTAATTTTAAATATGAATTCATAAAAACTAAGAAAAAATTACTAGATAAAATTAAATTGTAATAAACAATTAACACTTGATAATTGTCACATGACTGGTGCCAAGTGATGAAGTGCCATCTAGTGGTGAATTAACTCCATTAGGATATTAGCTCAATATCCACCTACGTTTAGCAGTTAATTGCTTTGGTAAGTTAAGTTTGATGTAGAATTGGGTAACCCTTTGGTTTGGCAAAACTTTTGGCCATAAAATTTAATTTCTGGTAAAGCTATGTTTGTAAAGCTTTTGTGTAGTGACCATCATTTTCGGGTAAAAAAATCATAGAAGAATCAAGGAATACCCAATTGTAAACTTTTTCATGTGAATTTATTTGGGGCCAGGAAAAATTGCTAAATTAACCACATTTTGTTTTTTGCTTTCAGGAAACTGTAATGTTCCTTTTAGTCAATCTTTAAACTTTTTAGGTCCATTTGTATATCCTCTATCTATTTTTTCTAAGATCTTACTCTTGGTCTATTATGCAAGATTTTGAGGCACGATCTCTGTTACTTGGTTTTTGGGTTATCAGCTTAATCCTAGTTCACATAACTAGGTACATTTAGCAAGATTGGCAGTGTATGGTGATATTTGGAAGGATGATAAAGTTTGATATGAGCTTCATCTTACAAGTTGATATGGATGTAAAATGCCAAGCCTACAGATTATTGCATCAGAATGTATTCATTCAGTGATTTTATGATATTTTACAACTTGCATGATTTGCTTGTAGTTTTAGTAACCCTTGAGCTTATACTGTGTATTATTTTATCTAAGTTTATTTTTAGATAGTTGTGTGAGTGAAATTTTGTTTATTTTCTTGCAATTTGAAAGTTAGTTAGATGTTATCACTAAAGAGTAGAGAACTGTACAGAAGGTAAAATGCACCAAGCGTGTGATAAAGTGCGCCAAACCAGCTTAACAGTTCGGAATGCGTTTTCATGACAAGATTTTCATTTTATCACTTAAGGTGATTGTATGACTTGCGCAAAATTCATTTTGTGTGCAATCTTTGTGTTTAATGAGTAATTTTATTTGTTTACAATTAAAGAATATGCTACATTAAGGCCCTGCTAGACTTCCGTCAGGGAAAATCGAATCCTATGTTAATCCTATGGGTAATATTTTAACGTTTCACAAGTGCTATTTCCATGATAGAAACTTCCGGTCTCTTGCAAATTACAAAAAACAGAGCTACTGTCACCTCTATGCCCATTTTTAGCGTTTAAAATTTTTCCAAATATTTTTAAAATGTCAAAATATCTCCATCTGAGTAAATTTCAACCAAATTCTAATTTCATTGAGGTTATACAAAATTTGGTTTAAAGATATTTCATTTTTTTCTTCGTACAGTTACAAAATGAACATTTTCGTTTTTTTAAGCTAAAAATATTTTTGATTGCATTAATATTTCGATACGAATTTTTATTACAAATCAAACTCATTCTTATTTCTGAAAATCCATCTCTGTACACAACGCCACCTATGAAACTGGAAAATTTTTAATGCCAAATTTGGCTGGTATTTCTACTTCACTACGGTAACCTAAAGAAGGAGGAATTTCTGAGAAAAACTTCTCCTCATATGATTCCCGCTGTTTTAACATGTAGTTGGCAAACACTTCCAAATCGAGCAAGAAGAATTAGCTTTTCTTACTCATGAAATAGAAAAGACATCTAGAAATAATGCATGTTAGATTTCTGTTTATTAGCGTTGGAAAAGTAGCTATGATATGTACTTTTAAATCAACTTTGTTTATTTTCATTTAAGTAAATTTTAAAAATGAAATATTATAAACTGTTTTGTGTTACCTTGTTCAATTATATTATATACTACGATTTTGAAATAAGACAGAACAATAAGAATATTTATTTTCAACTTATTTCATGAAAAAAATACACTATAAGGTATGATTAATAAGCATACGATACCAGCATACTAAAATATTGCGTCTGATAAGAAATTAAACATTTTAAATTTGAAAAACTATATATATCTTTGAAAAAAAATTGGGTTTGTAGTAAAACTTCAGCGGAAAAACATAAAAGCATTTCAATAACCAAACGAATGATAACAATACATTACAACACACTACAATACAGATGACATCAATGCTCTTAGAGGAATCATTTTATGCTCACGAAATTTATTTGAGAAGAATATTGTCCTGAGCAACGCAAATGACATTATTTTTGACAAAAAAGGAATAAAAGTAATAAAATATCAAAAGAATGAATAAATATCCTGAAGGCGATATAAAATATGTAACTGAAGTTATAGTATTGATGTTCGAGAAGAAATGCTTGAGAGAGAATATCAGGAAGTAAATTGAGAATCAATTAGATATGCTCAACGTGACTAGTCTAGAAATTGTGTGATTGAACAACTTTCTTTCTCTGTATGGCTAATCAGCTTGTTGTCACTAAGATGGGATACGCAGTACAATACCGTCTCCAAACAGCTTTCTAATACAGCCATTCCAAACTATTCAACCGCAAGATTCTGTTGAACATATAATTCACCTTGACGCATTTCTCAATTGATGTTGAATGCTGTTTTCGGAAAATTCAAATTTCTCGTAAATTCATTTCAACACTTCTACCATTTTAAATGTAATTGGATCTTTTTCTCATTAATTAAACTCTGTAAAATTAGTCTATTTTAAACATGAAAAAAAGTGATTACAGTACGAAAAGAAAACTTCATCTTTCCACTAAAAGGAAAGATGTGGTAGCCAGTGCCAGTCATTGGCGCAAAGAACTGCTAACCTTTGATCAAAAAATAGTTAATTTAAAAACATATATAATAAATATCCCAAATCATGTGTTTGGAAATCATGAAACATGCAAAAAGTATTTTTGTAAAGAAAATGGTAAAAAAAGTGATCTTCAGCCCCTTAAAAACGATGGTATTTTATATAAAATATTAGAAATTTTAGAGTCCTTAGCCCTGCATGCAAAAAGTCTATTGTATAACGCTAATACTAACATTGTAGAACAATTTAATTCAATTGTTGCCAAGTTAACGGGTGGGAATTAATGGCATAAATAAAAATCATAAATTTTACTATCAAATCCAAGGACAATTACACATTAGTGAAAGAAACTTTTGTTGGTTTGCCATTTGGTCCCCAAAAGGAATTAAAATTGAACATATTTTTAGAGATGATGTATTTTGGGAGACACAAATGAAAACTAAATTAAATGATTTTTATTTTGACTGTCTTTTGCCAGAACTAATCGATCCACGTTATCCTAGATCAATGGACATACGAAATCCCACTTATATAATTGAGGAGCAAACAAAAAAAAAAAAAAAGATGAAAAATTAAAATCCAAATAAATAAAAGTTTAACTATACGAATTTGTATGTTTGTGTTTGTATTTAGTTTTTGTGAGTGTTTATATATGTATATTTAGTTTCTGTTTTTTCTTCATGAAATGTGAATTGCTCAAGCATTTCTTTATTTTATTAACAGATTTATTTTAATTACTATTTTGCATCATATATATTTCAAGGTACTAACTAAATTTCCCATGTGCTCATGAAATTGTATTATATTTTACTCGTATTACTATGAAATTATAATTTTTCTCGTATGCTATAAGTTGTATTTCCATTTGATTATTTGTTGACAAATAAACCTAATTTATGAAATTGTATTTTATTTTACTCGTATTACTATGATATTATAATTTTTCTCGTATGCTATACATTGTATTTGCATTTGATTATTTGTTGACAAATATAAACCTAATTTATATTTCTAACAATTTTTTACTAAACTTATTTTAATCTAATTTACCTGTGTGTTTTTATATGGCATATTTAGTCCTAATCTAATTTTGTTTTTATCAAGCCAGGGGAAAATATCTAATAAAATAATGGAAGAGTTTTAAAATCTTCTGAATTAAAATATATTTCACAACACATTTTACACCAGAATATTAACTTTTTAAAAAACGTGTACTTCTAATTATAACTTAGTTAATTTTATTTATATAGAGGAATAAAGTTAGGTACTTGTGAGATGAAAGATAAGAGATGAATCTCTCTTTCAAGCTCTAAGTAATTCTAATTATATAAAAATAGATGTAATGATTATTATATAAATAATTACAGTTACAATATTTTTATGAAAATTATGATATGATTATATATATATATATATATATATATATATATATATATATATATATATATATATATATATATATATATATATATATAGATAGATAGATAGATAATCGTAACATTATTTTCATAAAAATATATATTGTAACTGAAATTATTTATATGATTTATCATTTCATCTATTTTTATATTAGAATATGTATATGTGTGTGTGTTAGTTTTAATAAAACTTGAAAAAATTAAATATTTTTATATTGAGTTAGTTTTGAAAATAATAGTTTTTAATTATTTGTTGCATTCAATGGATCAAGTCTCATAAAATCAAATTCAACCAAGGCACTTTAAAAAATATTTTTAATCATTCATGTAGTATTTTAGGTTTGATTTGAATTCTGATAATCATTTTTGACCATTTAATTAGTAACTGTAAAATCACTCAACATCCGCAATTTGTCTTCATATTTTTTAGTGTGAATAATAAAAGCCGAACTCTAAAATATAAATAAATAATATTTTCTTTAGAATCACTGGCAGCTAATTTTCTATAAGACAGAAACACGTATTTCCGGTGTCAGTTCGTTCAGCATTTGTACTGGCCCATTTTCCCTCACCCCTATTCTAAGAACCTTGAGGGTAATTTGAGGTTTAACATCTGTTAAGAGCAAATTTAAAACTCTCTTTTTGGCTGTTTTTATGGCGTTAGTACTTTAATTTTTCACGATATAACGCGCCAAATCTGGCAGACTCGCTAACTTCGAAGGATTGATTGACAAGCAATTTCAACCAAAAATATTGTTTTGGATACTCCCCTTGACAAGCTTTGAGAACTAACACCAGATGGGGCGACAAGACCATGGAAGTTCCCACGTAGGTCTGGAAGAGCCT
>JAJQOW010001815.1:0-27500 GCA_037975125.1 Latrodectus hesperus | reverse complement strand
TTTTATAATGAACAGTCCGAATTGATGTTTAAAATATAAAATTAATTAAAATTATTTTTCACTTATGACAACTGCAAAGAAGTTTGGCTATAATGACATTATTTCTCTACCCTTCCAATATTTCTGAAGTATACAGTTTAATAAAACAAGTACAGAGCACGAGTCGAGATGAATGTAGCACCAAAACTTTAATATAGTCTGCACAGAGTACATAAGGGAGACTCACTAAGTCCAAATCTATACAAATAAACTAACCCTCCCCCACAAAAAATCATGATTCTTAGAAATGATTAAAATTTATTCTAATACGTATTTTTCATCATATTATATTTACAGCATTTAATTAATGATATCACCATGTTTGAAAATATATATATATGTAAATATGTATGTATTATGACATTTTATACATGAGTTTTATTTGTGTTTATACGAATGTGTAGCATATATATGCTACACATTCGTCTTTACCCCCAGTGGGCACCTGTGAACCAAGTCACAAAGGCAAGTAGCATTACTCATGCGATACCACCACAAACCCGTTTATAGGGTGAGCCACATTCATACATCATCTCAGAAGAAAGTTCTTTACTATGGCATTTCGTTTTAAAAAGTGTGTACCACCTTGAAGAGAAGTTTGAAAATAATAGCATTATTCTCCAATTAAATAGAATTTTCTATACATACATTTATTCATAAAAGTTATTTTTATTCATTTATAAATGCCCCACACACCTGGCAGCAGAATGATTAAGGGCTTAAGTTCAGCATTATATGGGTTCAAATTCCACTCTGAGAATGAATTCGTGCAATGGTGATGACAGCTGTTTAAAATTTCTGCACTAAAAAGCAAACAATTTAGCGTTATCATGAAAAGAACAATGATTGTTGTGTGACAAATATATTAAAATTGTATCCTCGACACAAATGCTTATTTTTAATCCTAAATATAAGATAATTTGAAAATAAAATATGGCAACGATCTCTACCTTTTTCAAAGTCATGCCAGCATAATGACGTAAAAAGAATCAGACCTATGTAACAATAAAAGACTAGTTTGATTTCTTTTTTAATTTATCTGTCCTGAATAACAGCGGATATTGTGTTGGCAAGGCATTTGAATATTTCTGTACAATCTTCAACGTTTCTCATACATTCTTAATTTGCAAAAATTGTTTTTTAATTTAAAACACAATTTTGTGGACTTTAATTAAATATCATGAGCAGCCTTAATGACAATAAAGAAAAAAAGTTGAATAATGCAGCTGATGAAAATTTTATTTGTGAAGAATGTGGTGTGTCCTTCAATAATTCCTCTCAGTTAGATGTTCACATGAGGACGCATACTGGAAAAGAGATATACAACTGCAAGCATTGTGGGCTTGGTCTGAGTTCGAATTCAGATTTGATAAAGCATGAAAAGATTCATGAAGAACAGAAATTTTCATGTGAGATTTGTAATCGAAATTTCAGTACTAAAGGCAATCTCAAAACACATGGATTTATACATACGGGAGTGCAACCATATGAATGTGATATTTGCAAGCGGAAATTCACAAAAAAACAAAATCTCATTACACACGGGAGAATTCATACGGGAGAACAACCGTATAAGTGTGAAACTTGTGAGCGACGATTCAAACAAGCTTCTACTTTCAAAGATCATATGAGAACTCACACAAAAGAAAAACCATTTAAATGTAGGTTTTGTGAGCAAAGATTTACTCATTACTCATCTCGTAGATATCACGAAGAGAATCACACAAAAGAAAAATCGTATACTTGTAAAGACTGTCTGAAATCTTTCATTCATTATAAGGATTTTTCCCGGCACAAGAGAACGGAACACAAAACAACAATGCTGCAAAAAAACATTGAAGAAAATCTTTCATTTACATGCCATGCTGAAAGTTTCAATTTGGAAAATACGACGCAACATGAAGAAAACTATTTTGAGAGACAAACTGTTCTGGAAGATTCGGTACAACCAAATAACAGTCAGCTTCAAGAACTCGAAGAAAAAATTGATTTGAAGGATGAAACATTTATCTGTGAATCATGTTCTTGTTCTTTCAATAACGAATTTGCACTCAGCCTCCATTACTCAACTCATTTTGACGGTCTGTAACATTTATTACTTGAAATGACTTTAATGTAGTTTATAAGAGTGTGTGACTAGAAAATAACAAAATAGAGCAATTGTCCTATACCTTTCGCATAAACGATAGAACAAATCAGACATATAAACTTTAGAAATTAAGTTTATGTTTCCAATGACGAAACTTTATGCAGTTATGAATAAGTTTCTTTCTCTTATAATCAAATATGTTAAATTATTTTTATCTAAATTAATTTTTCAATTTAATTTTTTTGAACTTAAAAGTATTTAATTATGTATTTATTACAAATAATGAATTCTTGCAACAAATCAGTGAAACGTTATTTAAATAATATATATTTTTTAATTTGATTTTAGGAAAGATATTAACTACATGTTTTAATTTGCAAGTTCTATTTTTAATTGATATTTTGATAAAATCGTATTTCTACAAATATATTTCTTAAACTTGAGATTTTTACTTCATGATTTTCAATTTTACATTTTAAATATGACATTAAAATCTTTTAAGACAAATTTTTGCAATTTACAAATATATGTGTTAACATTATATATTTAATTTTTCTTCAATATTTCGCGTTTGTTTTGGTATGAATGAAAAAATAAGAATTCACTCTTAGTCTGCATTAAAACATTTCCAGACACTTCAAATGCAATTAAATGTTAGATATTCTTATTCTTGTTTATTTTCTGTTGTGGAAAAATTAAGTTTTCTTAAAAATAAAAGTTGGTTAGTTTTATGAATAGTTCCGAAAATATGTGTGTTTATAAAGTGGAGTTTTTGCATGCTCTAAATTCCATATAAATGTTTCTCATATTGTAAAAAATTAAGAAATATTTCTGCTCTTATTCCAATATAAGAATTTCCGCTGATGTTTTAGTAAAACTAGGTTTTCAAAAATATATAAAGATATATTTTAAAATCTACTAACATAAACTAATTAAAGTTTGAAGTATATTTTAAAGTTTTTAAAGCATAAAATAAGTTACACATGACTTAACTAAAATTTCTGTTACAGAAATGTTATGTTTTACAACTATTAATCATTTAATCATTAATCAATCAAACATCAATAAACATTTAATCAAAACTTACAAAACTTTTAAGATGTATGCAAAGTTTTCTTATGTTTGTTTAGAAATCATAAATATTAATTTTTAAAATATTATATCAATTATAAGAGTTGGGCTCATCAATTTTTGACAATTTTTAATTCATTATATTTCACGTTTTTTAATTTAATCCTTTTTAAAATAAATTTAAATTTATTTATAATGTTTTGAAATTTAAAAAGTAATTCAAATACTTCCTTGCTAATTTTTTCTAACTTATACTAGTCACGATTCCAAACTTTTAATTAAAGTTTGGAATTTCTTTGAAGAAATTTTAAATATATTATTCGTTATAACATTTTGTATATTCAACTCACAATCATTGCTGTTATGTAATTACTTTTTTTATTGAATATCATACTTTAATATAGTTTAGTTTTTATAAATAAAAAATTCTATGCGAAAAAATTCTATTCAATAATGTTTCAATGTATGACACTGACGATATTTAAACTATTGTCTTAGAAAAAAATATGTTTAAAATGGGATTTGTATACTGAAACACAATTATCTAATTAGGATATATATTATGCAATTTTCTCAGAATGTACGAAAAATTTTACTGTTTTTTAATGAAATTTATAATTGTATTAAAATGTCTATTATCAGATTTTTTTTATCGAAATTTTAATCTTAAAAGATTTTGAACAAGATTTTTTTAAAGTTTTACTCAATATTAAGCATTATCCGTCGCAACACAAAAGTAATGTTTTTTTATCTTTTGTGCAAAATACTAAGCATTTTGATTTAATTTAGTTAAATGAATGTTATACGTCACTGAACTAGCATATATTTACCGTAGTTTAAATTTTTACTTAAATAATCAGAGTTGTGTGATTCCTTAGTATGTCATTTGAAGGAAGTTTTCATTAATGTAATCATGTTTCCATACTTATTAATTTCATGAAAATTTTAATTATTTTACAAAAGCTAAACACTAACTTATATTGAATCTGTTATAAATTGTGAGAATTAAGTATGATGTGAAAAATGATACATCATTGAAATGCATAGAATTAAATTTTGATATTTATTATTACAATATATCTTATAAGAAAGTTTATAGTTATGAAAAGATTAAAAAATGTAAGAATTTTCAAAGAATCCATGATGAAAAAAATAGTACGTCTTTCACAAATCTATTTCAATAATTTTTTTAAAATATGAGTTTAATTTGAATATTAATTTTGTTATCTTATTTATTAAATTTTTTTTCACCTGTCATGACAAAAAATTAAACTGGCTCAACAATAAGTTATTCTTCAATTTTCAAAATAAAAGATTTTCTGATATTTTTAATATTCACAATTTAATACAGTATATTTTACGATATATTAATATGAATTCTGGAACTTTTGCTGCACATATCTCAATTTGAATATTTGCATTTCCTCAATTTGAAAAAAAAATAAGATAAAACACGCGCGCGCACAACTTAAATTAACACAGCACAGTATAATATAAAAAAAATAAGTCACAGCTGAAAAATCAAAATATCTTATTGTTTAAGATTCATTTTCTTTTTTTGACAGTAAATTTTAAGCAAAATATTGTTTTAAATAAGCCACATTTTTAATAAAATCATTGTGAGTTTTTTACTTTTTGGATTACAAGAAATTTTATTTTCAACAACTTACGTCGGAAATATTGGACTTATTTCAACTATGTGTGGCAGCACAATTAATCTCATAATGAGTGGCTAAATTTACAGGTAAGTCCATAGATCCCATACTATTTCATTCCACGGATTGATTCAGTGTATTTTGTTCTATAGATTGTGTTGATTGTACAATTGGATCCGGAGTTGCAAAACTTTTAATAAATGTAAAAATTTGTCTTTTGCCAATTTTTCATTTAAATTTCTTTTAATTTTTCACTGTAACTCCTTTTTTCTAATTTTTTACTTTAATTAATTTTAACTTCTTTCTGATTTTGACCATATTAGCTTTTTTAGTTTTCTTTTTAAGGAATTTTATTCCTACAACAACTATGCTTTTTTAGCTTTACGAATACAAACTTTAAAAAGATGAAAAGAAATAAAAAATTAAGGAAATAAAAAATACTATTCATGAATTAATCTTTAATACCTATTTATTATCATTTTCACTCCTTTGATTTCAAATTTGTTAAGATTTTATATTTTTGTAAGCTGTTTTACAGTTATGATTTTCTATAATTTTTATTTTTATAATTTTACTGCAAATTTTTCTTTCGTTTTTATTTTACTGAACGTATCCATGTAAATTAGTTACTTATAATTTTTACTTATTTGTTTGATCAAAGTAGGCTTGGGAAATGATTGCGATGGTGGTATGGTACTCGATAGTGTTAAAAAGGCCAAATGACCCTAGCACATTTTATATCCTTGTTTTTTTATTGCTTTTATCTCTATCTTTCTCTTACAATATTCTTTATTAGAATATACCCACAAGTCACCACACTTTAGCCAATAACTATATTAATTGTTTTATGACTTGCCAAACAAAAGAAAATTTTTCCACATAAATTAATAATTACAATCAATTTCAAAGAATATTTAAAAAAAGGAAAGAAAGAAATTTTTTTCATTGAAACAAAATATTTCAGTTCTAAATTTTCTATTAGAAAAGTGTGTTTTAAGCATTTTACTACGTAGGTGATCTACCACATACCAAATTAAATTAAACTAAATTTTAACATTTTCTAAAGCTATTAAAATTATTAAAACAAAAATTAAATAGTAAAATTTACTATATACATCATTTATATTTCTGTGGAACCTTCGTTAACAAGATGCACAGATTGATGCATGGAGATAAACTGTGGCATCCGGATCACTTGACTCTTGATTGACTCTCCTGATAATTTTTAAAAAATCGTTAATGAATGCACAGTCAAGGACTGACCTCAAAGCGAGGACAAGAATGTGGAAGGAACTCTACAATTATATTGGAAGCTGCTGACCATCTGAAACAGAAACGGACTGTCAAGAGTAAAAGATTTCCCACGAAATACCTCAGCTAATTTTAAATAGGTGTCGAGAATTGGTTGAATCAGGCTCTCGGTATAACAAATTCTATTTACCATTTCCTATTTTTGATTACTTTAATGCTTTGTGATAGCTTCTTAAGCATAGTTTTAGCACTATCTCGCTGCTTTAAGACACAATCAGCATGATTGCTGGGATGAGAGTTCTAAAGTTGGAGGAAAAAACTGTCCAAGCAATCAGCATTGAAAGCACTTCGTTAAAACCAACCTCTCTTAAAAAGTTTAAAGAATGGGCAGAAGAATAAAAAGAAAAATTCTTCAGCAGCACAAAACAGCATGCCAAACATCAAAGAGAATAGCAGAATAGCTAGTGCACAAGATGATATGCTTCAATTCGGCAGAGAAAGTTTCGCCATAGGAGCCGAAATTCAAATAAATACTACAAAATCTCAATCCTTTGCACCCATCTCACCTACTGTGGAAACAGTGGAGGATCAGATCCAACAACGTCATGGAGAATTTCTTAAGTCCATAGTATCAACGAAAGCTCTTTCAACAGGAGAAACAGAACGAATTTCCACCTATGACAGCCGCAATATCGCTGATCTGGAAAAAACTGCCTAGACTCTTCAAGCAACCATTACATATTGCTGTAATTTTAGTTTCAAAATCAAAGGAGCCAAAGATAAGATAACCCCTACATAGTAGACACAACTTCTCCAGATCACAAGACCTTTATTATTTTACTGAAATGTGTTAACATTACATATTTAAATTTTCTTAAAGATCTACGTGCAAAAAAATAATGCTTGGAAGAATGCTTTCTTAAAACATTTCCAGATACTTTACATGCAATTAAATGTACCATATTCTTATCCTTTTTTATTTTCTGATGGAAATTTTATTTTTTTAAAAAATAGGTTTGTTGCTTTTATTAATCTTTTCGAAAACATATGCGTTTATATAGTGGAGTTTTTGCGTGCTCTAAATTCCATATGTTTTTAATATTTTAGAAAATTTAAAAATATTTCTGCTCTTGCCAATATAAGAATTTCAGCTGATAATTTAGTAAAACTAGGTTTTCAAAAATATATAAAGATATATTTTAAAATCTACTAACATAAACTAATTAAAGTTTGATGTATATTTTAAAGATTTTAAAGCATAAAATAACAGTTACAAATGACTTATTAACTAAAATTTCTGTTACAGAAATGTTATATTTTACAATACAGAACTTTTAATATGTATGCAAAGTTTTCTTATGTTTGTTTACAAATCATAAATATTAATTCTTAAAATATTATATCAATTGTAAGAGTTGCGCTCATCAATTTTTTTTGAGAATTTTTAATTCATTTTATTTCACGTTTTTTAATTTAATCCTTTTTAAAATACATTTAAATTTATTTATAATGTTTTGAAATTTAAAAAGTAGTTCAATTTTTCCTTGCTAATTTTTTCTAACTTATACTATAGTCACGATTGTATAACTCTTAATTAAAATTTGGAATTTCTTTGAAGAAATTTTAAATATATTATTCGTTATAACATATTGTATATTCAACTCACAATCATTGCTGTTATGTAATTACTTTTTTTATTGAATATCATACTTTAATATAGTTTAGTTTTTATAAATAAAAATTTCTATGCGAAAAAACTTATATTCAATAATGTTTCAATGTATGACACTGACGATATTTAAACTATTGTCTTTAAAAAAAATTGTTTAAAAATGAGATTTGTATACCGAAACACAATTATTTAATTAGGATATATATTATGCAATTTTCTCAGAATGTACGAAAAATTTTACTGTTTTTTAATGAAATTTATAATTGTATTAAAATGTCTATTATCAGATTTTTTATCGAAATTTTAATCTAAAAAGATTTTGAATAAGATTATTTTTAAGTTTTACTCAATAATTAAGCATTATCCGTCGCAACACAAAAGTAATGTCTTTTATCTTTTATGCAAAATACTAAGCATTTTGATTTAATTTAGTTAAATGAATGTTATATGTCACTGAATTAGCATAGATTTACCGTAGTTTAAATTTTTACTTAAATAATCAGAGTTGTGTGATTCCTTAGTTGGTCATTTGAAGGAAGTTTTCATTAATGTAATCATGCTTCCATACCTATTAATTTCACGAAAATATTAGTTATTTTACAAAAGCTAAACACTAACTTATATTGAATCTGTTATAAATTGTAAGAATTAAGTATGATGTAAAAAATGATACATCATTGAAATGCATAGAATTAAATTTTGATATTTATTATTACAATATATCTTATAAGAAAGTTAATAGTTATGAAAAGATTAAAAAATGTATGAATTTTCAAAGAAGCCATGATGAAAAAAATAGTACCTCTTTCACAAATCTATTTCAATTATTTTTTTAAATATGATTTTAATTTGAATATTAATTTTGTTACCTAATTTATTAAATTTTCTTTCACCTGTCATGACGAAAGATTAAACAGGCTCAACAATAAGTTATGCTTTAATTTTTAAAATAAGCGATTTTCTGATATTTTAATTTTCACAATATAATACAGTATATTTTACGAAGTTTTAATACGAATTCCAAAATTTTGGTTGTACATATTTTATACTGAATGTTTGCATTTCCTTAATTTGTAAAATAATAAAACACGTACACAAAAAGTAACTCAGCATAGTATAATATAACAAAAAATAAGTCACAGCTGAAAAAACAAAATATCTTATTGTTTCAGATTCATTTTATTTTTTCGACAGTAAATGTTAAGCAAAATTTTAATGATTGTTTAAAAAAAAGCCATATTTTTTAATAAAATGAAAAATCACCTTTAAGAAAAATACTTCTGTATTTTGTGGAACTGAAGTTTATACAAAAATCACTTACATCATGTCATAGCCTGAGTTGACATCAGTGTATGCAAATAACATATGACAATACCTTTTCAATTCAATTATAACAACATCAAACAATTTATAACAAATATTTTGAAAATGTAATATTTAGCTTTTTCAAATTTCGTTTTATTCAATCTGCAGTATTTATTATGAAATTGATAAATCAAATATTTTTTAAAACAAAATCCGTCTTCTCTTACCAAAATTTCTAAGTTGATGTTCCTTTTTAAAGTGTATAAACTAATTTTAGTTTATTGCGTATATTCACCAATAGACAAGTTTAAATAGTTTAAAGGACATTGATTTTAAATATTTGCTAGCAATATCTCTATAGGTTCTACATTAAAGTTTAATTATATTGCATATTTCTTTGTTATTATACTTGATATAATTTTTTTGTCTGAATATGCTTGAATCAATCATTGGAATTTTTTCTGTAATCCCATGTTAATTATATTAATAAATACATTTGCTTAACTTATATAGATTTACAAGTCAGAGAAAAGAATTTCTGTATCAAGTCATTTGGAAAAGATTATAACATTATTATGTTATTCTTTGATTAACTATAACATTTTATGTTACGAAATAATTCTGAAAATACTTTCAGGTATACTTATAAAGAGATAAATGAATACAAAAAATCAGATTAAATTTAAAAGCGTGTTTGCAATATTTGTGTAGAAGGCAATATTTGGAAATCATTAAAGAATTTATACTAATAGAACTTCATATATTTTCCAACTATGTATCGTTTCATTTTAACAAATATATTGATTTGTATATTTTGTATTACATTTTTTAATTTCTACTACCTGTGTACAAGTAAATTAAACTCATTCAAATTTTTAATCTTAAAAAAAAATGGTATTTTTAAACGAAAAGAATACTTTTGAATAATCAGTCTTTAAAAAGTAAGAAATGAAGTGTATTTTGTCATTTTAACTTATAAATAAAGTTATTAAACTGAAGTAATATCTTCTTTCTAACTACCCAATTATGTTAAATTATCAAAATCCAGTTGATGTGCTATTTACTGAGAATATAACTGTATTGAAGGAAGTTTTTATAATCTATATCAATTTATTTAAATTAGAATTTATTGATTCATAAATTGATCGTAGGTGTATAATTGTTACCAAATTTATGTTGGATTGAAACGAATCATATTGTATCCTACATGAAATAATAATAATTGATATTCTTGTATACTTATTTACGTTGTTATCCACATACACACATTCTTCATACATAATGGATTTATCTACTACTTTAGCAGTTTTGTGAATTGAAATTGGTAATGAACAATTGATAATTTGCGAAAGTTATTATCTTGAAATATTGTATTTTTACTTAAATATTACATCGTTTTAAAATCGTAATCTTAAACAATTATTTTAATTAAAATTTTAATTAACAATAAAATAAAAAAAAATTTTATTATTTGTTTTTTTACAATGCTGCTCATGAAAAAAATTAAGAAAATAAATAAAGCTTTAAAAATTTAGAAGCATTTTCACTACATTTAGTATTATGCCTATTTTTAAAAATATATTTCATTAAAAATGCACAAATATTTGCATATATATTTTTTATTATATAAGATAATTTTTTTCTGTAAAACGAGGCTTTCTAGAGTAAAACATTTAACTTTAGAATAATGAATTTCGGTTATACATATTTTAAATATAAGTAATCGATTTAAATAAAATTAAAATAAATTTTCTTTAACTATATTTTAATGTCAATTGTTATTGTAAAATTATGCATGTTTCTGTCCTATATTGATTATACAAAGATACTTCATAAAAGGAAACTAAAAAGGTGGGACATTTTGTGTGCAAAGTATATGTAACGAAGTTGTTGATTAAAAAATTTAAACGATTGAAAAATAAAAATTTACTGGAAATAAAAGCATATATATAAAAGGAATGAAAATAAAACATACTCTTTGAATGTATATTTATTTTAGAAAAATATTAAGAATATATTTAAAAAATGAAATCATACAGGGAAGAAGTCTTTCTTAACAAAATTATGGAAATTTATTTCCATAAAGTGTAGAATATTTTAACAAAAATTAGGTATTTCTTTATTTGCATATAAATGTGAATATTCATTTAATTAAATTGAGGAAGTTATATAAATAAAATAATTTTTAAAATTATATTCATATTAAACTTTCCAAAAATGTTAAAAAGTATCAGCGCCAACAACTGTATTTATCTATTTACGAAACTATAAGATGTAACTGAATTTTGTGCTGTTTTTTGTAATTTTTTGGTTAGTTTTCTTATAATCGAAGAACAAAATCAGCCTTTATATCTTAACTAAAACTAAGAAATACAAACTCGGTTATATATTTGAACATCTACACTTCTAAAACAAGTAACAGTTCATATGAAATAAAAGAAGCTATTCCGAAATATTACGATAAAAATATATTTATATTTTTACAGAAACTATCCATAATTTAAAAAAAAGTTTTTGAGTATAATACAATGCTGTAATTATTAAAACTATTTTCATGAAAACTATAAAATTTCATTTGTAAAAATGCAAAGTTAATGGAAGATTATAAATATTAGGAATGTTGCAGTTGTAAAAGAAGGTTAAATTTAAAACATTAAAAGGAGAACTGAATTCATAAAACATAATTTTGTGTTGTTTTTTTATATCTAAATTGAATTGATTGGAATAATATAAAAGAAGCGCATAACAAACAAGGCACACTTTAGGTATTACAAGGAGGAGTTTGGCAAATACTGAATCTTTTTCATCTTAATAATTGACTTCAGGTTTCAATTTATACATTTGGTTGTCACATTAATATCACAAGTGAATGAAATTTCAAACTCGAATTAACCTCCATTGTGTATTTAAAATTTACTTAATATTTTCATTAAAATTTAAATAGTTTTGGAAAAACAGCAATGCCAATTTTAAAATGAATAAGAATAGAAATTCTACGGTACAAGATTTGTAAATTCTAAAATTCGCTTTTAAAAAACTTTTCTTTTTGGTATTGTTTTTGCGTTTAAATGAAGCAATCGTATAAGTATATAATTAAACATTTTACAAAAAAGGAGAAAAAACTTAATGAATGTTTCAAGAAAGTTTTTGTTAATATTGAGTCATAGTAATTTTAATAACATATGTAAAAGAATTTCAATTCATGCCTTTGGTTGTATGTGCACAATTAAAAGAATTATTCATATTTAAGTCCTAATTTTTAATACATAAACTTTGTTTCAAAGTTAACTTGACGGATTTCAAACTCAATCTTAAAAGCAGCAAACACACTACTTCAACATTTTTATCTTTACAGAAATGCTGTACTCAAAATTGCAGTAAAAGTTCCATGATATAATAAAAATTATAGATTGTCAAAATGAGCTGCATAATGGAGGTTCAATTTATTTTCGTGTTTGAATGAATTAGAACAAAATTCACACTTATGTATTTTTTGGAGTGCAGCATGAACTTCTTTGTCACATTGATAATACTGACTGGTGCTTGGTTGTGCAGAATCTTCATATAGTTGACTGGTGCTTGGTTGTTGGGAAACCTCATAAAGCTGACTGGAACTCGCTTGTATAAGAAAACTTCATAAAACTGTCTGGTTCTTGGTTATGTAGAATTTTCTTGAAACTGATTGTTGTTTGGTTGTGGGGAATCCTCATAAAAATGATTGTTTCTTGTTTGCGGTGAATATTCATAAAATTGACTCGTGCTTGATTGTGAAGTAACACAGAGAGCATTTTGATTTTCAACATACTTTCCGTCATTCAATATCATATCAAAAGGAATGTGTTCTAATGAAACATTTGAACTGGGTTTGTTTACCTGACCCTGGTTTTGCAGGATTTCTGTGCTGTTTTCCGATATCTGGTGTTGTTGAAGAGCATGCGAATGAATGAAATATTGACGATATATTGTACTCACATGGGGAGTTTCATCCGTATGGGTACTCTGATGATTTCTGAAAAAGGTTTGGTAACTAAAACTTTCATCACATTCATTGCTTTTATGAGGCTGCTCTGTTATGTGGCCTGTCATATGTATCATGATATCACTTCTAGTTTTAAATCTTTCCGGACAATGTTCACACGCATTAGGCCCCTGTGTTACATGTATCTTCTCATGGCTTGTAAAATTACTTACTTGAACAAGTCTTTGATTTGTTCTTCTTTGATTGAACAAGTCTTTGATTAAGGAGGATTGAAACAAACATACAAATTTTACATTTATATGTTTGTTTTCAAAAGTGGGTCATTTTATATATTGAGAGATAACAAGTTCGACTGAATTCACGGCCCCAAAACATACATTTATATGGTAGATCTCCAGTATGCGTCCTTTCGTGTGTTTGCAGATAATATTGATGATTGAATTCACGACCGCAAAACGTGTATTTATAAGGTTGCACACTAATAGAAGTCAATTCGTTTGATTGGAGTCTTGAGAAAGATTTTCCACATTACACATGAAGTTCAGGATTATTAATATGCCTGTTCAACATAGATTTTCTATTTATATTTGAAACAGCATAAGACCATCAATTATTAACTATAATATTAAGTTGTAATTTAAATCAGAAGTTTTTGCAAGGTAAATCACTAGCGTAGAAAATAGATGAAAGGCGTGAATATTTCAAGAAGTAGCTTAGAAAAATATATACTTCAAAATTCTTTTGTTAAATGCTTAAATTTAAAGAAACTACAGAACATTTATTTTGTAGGTTACGAAGCATATGACGTATTTTGATGACATATGTCAGTATGATGTCATTTTATTTTGTGGGTTTAAAAAATGTAGATAAGAATGCCTGATATTTTAATAAAATTTTGTAATTTTAATTTAAATTAACTCTTAGTGTATAGTACACATATTTGAATTGAAAATAAAACATAATTTATATAGATGCCATCAACATATTTTAAATTTCATGTAAAAATACAAATGATCAATACATTTTTAAACTTGAATTATATATGCAATCTAATTCTTCAAGGGAAAATGCGTATTTAATGTACACATCAAGTAAAAATGCCGTTTCTATTTACCGATTAGTCATATATATATATATATATATATATATATATATATATATATATATATATATATATATATATATATATATATATATATATATATATATATATATATATATATATATCTATATTCGTTACTGTGAGTATTTATGGTTTAAAACAACAGAGAGAAGAAAATTAAACTGATCTCCAAAATAGATGAATTGATCTTAATATTGAGCTTTATTATAATACGGGCTGTATAATAATATGAAGTCGGAAAATTCATTGGAATAATAACATAAAAAGTGTAAACTTGTAAATATTTCAAGAACATGATATTGTGCATTTTCTAATCATGCTAGGCAGTTTGAAAAGAGAAACCGCAATGAATAAAAAATTTGATGTTTTGACAAACGATTGGTATTTTTTGTTACCGTAAAATAATAATAGATAATTTCTCCTAAATTCACCAGTTTTAGCGAATCTGGTATATAGGATGTGAGGATTCTGTATGGTGAGCCGATGTGTCATGTAAGATAATCTCTCTCTCGTTTAACTTGGTATTGATGAAGCAAAAGAAAACCTCTCCTTCCTATCTCAGACGAAAACTTCATTTTCTTATAGTCTCTGTACGAAAGCATAATTTTATATACTGAACACAGTAACAATAACCTAAAGAACATAATAAAAATAGACAACATTTAAAAAACTTTAAGAGATTTAATAGGTACTTACAACCATTTAAAAACATCTTCAGCAGCTATTTTATTAACAGATGTTTGCAATTGTCTCTCAATTAATCACATATTTGTCCCTTGGCTGGATATTTGCAGGTCATCCACATACATTGTGCCATTAAAAGAAGGTGAAAGTTGATGGAGAATGTTACTAATGTATATGTTAAACTCTTAAAATGGATCTTTGAGGTAAACCCTCAAACTGAATAAAAGTATTGGAGGTAAAATATCCAATTTATAATTTAAAAATTCGGGAGCTTAAAAAGTTTTGAAGGAAAATCGGAAGATTACCCCTAAAGCCAAAATCATATAAAGAACAGAGAATTCCATGTACGGTATATGCTTTCTCTGTGTCAAAAAATAAATAAATAAATAAATAGAAACCAGATGATTTCTCCGCACAAAAGCGTTCCATATTTGGGTTACCATATATACTATGTTATCTAGAGTGGATTTTTCTTTACTGCAGCCACTCTGATTAACAGGAATACAATTATTTTTTCTAAGACCTAAACGAAACGAACATTGACCATACGCTCTAGAGTCTTACAAAAGCAACTAGTCAGAGCTATTTGTCAATAATTTTGAAGACCTGAAGGAACTTTACCAGATTTCAGGACGGGAATAATTATAGATTCACTCCAAAGTATTGGGAATACATAACATATGACAACACTTTTTCAATTAAATTATAACAAAATCAAACAATTTATAACAAATTTCATTGAAAACATTAAAATGTAAAATTTATCTTTTTCAAATTTCATTTTATTCAATCGGCAGTATTTATTATGAAATTGATAATTCAAATATGTGATTAAAACAATAACAATCTTCTATATCCAAAATTTCTGAATTGAAGTTCCTTTTTAAACTGTATCGGCTAATTGCAGTTTAATGCGTATATTGCATATTGTGAGGTAAAAAATAAGCTTATTTTGTAGAAAACATTAAAATAATACAAATCACTATGCTTAAAAACTACATCTAACAAAATTTTCGGAAGACAATTCATGTTAAAAAAGTTGAGCAATTTGTATTTTCTCAAAATTTTTATTGTGAACTTTTTTATTAAATTTTCCTTATTGTTCAATACATGGCGAATGAACCACTAAAATTTAATTGTAATCCAATTATTCTTATTGCTTGTAACACTACTTTGCAAACCCTTAAAACGACATTTAAATGCAAACTAAACGAGAGTAATTACTTTAGGTGCTTATCAAAATCTTTCGATGTATATTTCGTATTTCTTTTAATGAAGTTATTTTGCTTTAGCTTTTACAGATTACAGAGAGCCTCAACCAAACTAATAGATATAATATAATTATACATAATATTATAGCATTGCTTGTTTTTGAAGTATGTAAAAAAATCAATAACTGTTAGTGTTCAATTTTATAAAAATTTTATGGTTGCCTAGGGTTGATGCATCATATATGAACATAGAAAATGAAATAAAGAAATGTGTGTTTAATTATAAATTTGCAGATTAAAATAATGGATTCTAAAAATCACTTGTGTTAAATTTTAGTAAATCTATTTTCACTTCTTTGGGAAAGGAATTGAGATTGCGATTTACATATTAAAATGGATTTTCAATCACATAAACGTCTATATTTGAGGTGTTTTTCAAAACCACGAATTATTGAACAAATGGTAGTTAGCTTAACATTTGTCTTTTATTTTTAATTGAAGAACAATCATGTATAAATGAAATTATAGAGAATGATGATCTTTATCGGATTTGCAACTGCAAGTGGTCAGTTCGGAGCTTATTTTGTTAAATTCAATGCAATATAAGTCTATGTCCGTCAAATTGTTTATATTCATCAAAATTAACTTCCGATGACTATGCAAACATATTTGAAAAATTTTAATTATCATGATAATTCCAATGAACAAAAAAAGGCAAAAAGATTTTATTTAATTAATATTTAAATCGGATATCGGATTTAACATCGGTTAAATATATGTCATGGCAATAATGACATTATTTCTCTACCCTTCCAATATTTTTGAACTCTATAGTTTAATAAAACAAGTACAAAGCACGAGTCGAGATGAGTGTAGTTCCAAAATTTTAATATAGTCTGCACAGAGTACATAAGGGAGACTCACTAAGACCAAATCTATACAAATAAACTAACCCTCCCCCACAAAATATCATGATTCTTAGACATGATTAATATTTACACTAATACGTATTTTTCATCATATTATATTTACAGCATTTAATTAATAATATCACCATGTTTGAAAATATATATATCCCTTTGACGCGCGCAATATTTTTTTTAAATTTTAAATTGAAGAACTCTAAAAATTGAATGTTATGATCCTACAGACAAATAATATATGAATTTAAAAAAATCTTCATCCACCCATTTATCTGTGGGTGGTGGTCGCAATGCGCAGCCACCGCGCGTCTAGGACCTTGAAACTTACTGAGTTAGCAGGGGAAAAAAACTTGCATTGTTTCGTACGCGCTTCAATAAATGATGATTATGGCAAATTTCTTAGATAATTTGTATTTAAAATGCAGTATATTATTTTTTTACAATATTTTACAAAGTAAAGAGCAGGAAAAATTAAAAATTAAATATTCATATAATTTTGTTGCAATAAAACACATCGATACTGAATTTATAATCCTCATTTAGCAGGTACAGGTTTTTTTAAAATGTCAATTAGAAAAAAGTTATTTCTTGTGAAACTGTTCAAAGCATGTTTTATCTTTTTGATACATGCATAAACCAACATTGCAAGTTTCACATATGTATCTTGTTCTATGAGGTTTCTCCTTTGTGCTACAAAATGCGCACCGCCGTGGATTGCATTTTATTGGCATGTGTTCAGCATTCTTCAATCTCTTCTGGATCTGAAGGAAGTTCTTCAAATAAAGCTAATGTGTGCCTCAGTTATTCTTAGCCCTTTACGAGGCATTTTCAATTTGAACAAAGGAAAAAAATATTTACACACAGTTAAAATATATTGTATTAATTATTTTAAATTTAAATAAAAATTCAATGTAAATACTATTTCCGATATATACAGGGTGATTATAAAAAAACTTTGCCAACATCTGCACTTCTAGCGTCCATTCTATTTAACCGATCAAGATGATATTTCAAATATAGTTCTTTTGAGATATGCGCTCGAGATTCTGTGAATGGCAACACAGTGGCCCTCGCGGTTACAGTTATAGTGACAGAAACTCGAAATTTTCGAATGGCAACGTCTACTTTTTACCATCGCAAAATGTTCAGCACATGCGAAAACCCTAAATAGCGTTGAAACGGTACCGATATGTCTAAAAACGGACGTGTTCTGCAAACACAAAAAAGAGTTCTGAAAACCGGCCAATAAAACACGATCTGGGCGCACGCAATAAATTTGCATGTGACAGAGTCAAGAAACCAATCACAGAACGCCGGTCGCCAGATATTCAGCGTAGGAAACCTATAAAATACCAAGCGGGTATGCGAAGTCGTCATTCGGGAACTCGCACATGCCGACGATATGAGTCTTCCTAGGAAAGTTCGCGGTGAATTGATCAAACTCTATTACCAAAATGGGATGAACGCTGCGGAAGCCTTGCGTGTGTATCGCCGCAATCATCGACAACGACGCGGCCCATGTACTCTGCAAGCTCTGCGTGATTTAGTGCGGAAATTCGAAGATACAGGCTGCACCTGTGACAAACAGCGCTCCGGACGGCCAACTGTTTCTGAGGACGTTGTCATGGAAGTGCACCATACAGTGACTGCAGGACACACAGAAACCGCAAGAGGCATAGCGCGCGTGTTGGATATTCCGAACTCAACGGTCCGCAAGCTCTAGCGCTCGGTACTCCACATGTTTCCCTATCTGTTCCAGCGCGTCCAGATGTTGGAGCCGGGTGACCCACAACAACGTCTGGACTTCGCAAATACATTTTTGTTACGATATGATGCGGATAACGACTGGCCACTTCGCATACTATGGACGGACGAGGCGCATTTCACCTTAAATGGCAGCATTAACACAAAGAATTGTGTGCACTGGGGAGAGACGAATTCTCATGCTGTGGCGCCAGTACCATTATTTGACGCCAAAGTGACTGCGTGGTGCGGCATTACAGCTACATTTGTTCTGGGCCCGTTCTTCTTTGAGGAAACGACCCCAACTGGCCCTGCAACATGTTCTGTAACGGGCCCTCGGTATGCAGCCATGCTGAAAAATTATGTCTTACCGGAGTTGCGTCGGCTGAATGCACTCAATGACATTGTTTGGATGCAAGATGGCGCACCTCCACATATAGCGAGGTCAGTTAAAAGGCTCCTGGATCAGCATTTTGGTGATCGCATCATCTCACGTCATCCTTTTCCGTGGCCTGCGCGATCCCCAGATCTGACGCCTATGGATTTCTGGTTTTGGGGCTATCTCAAATCCAGAGTTTATCTGTGCAATCCTCAAACATTGTCGGACTTAAAGGATTCTATACGGCGTGAGATTGGAAACATCCCTCGTGCCATGTTGCGTGCAGCAACATTGTCCACCGTCTCCCGCATGCAATGCGTAATTGCCTGTGATGGCACTCATGTGGAAAATGTTTGAAATTAATAAAGATTTTTTTCTCTATGTGTTCTCATCATTGAGCAGTGTCTTGTCTCTGTCGTATGCATTATTCCTCAGTGTGCCTTGAAGAACTGTTTGTATGTGTATAACACGTCGGTTTTCGGACATATCGGTACCGTTTCAATGCTATTTAGGGTTTTCGCATGTGCTGAACATTTTGCGATGGTAAAAAGTAGGCGTTGCTATTCGAAAATTTCGAGTTTCTGTCACTATAACTGTAACCGCGAGGGCCACTGAGTTGCCATTCACAGAATCTCGAGCGCATATCTCAAAAGAACTATATTTGAAGTATCATCTTGATCGGTTAAATGGAATGGACACTAGAAGTGCAGATGTTGGCAAAGTTTTTTTATAATCACCCTGTATATATATATATATATATATATATATATATATATATATATATATATATATATATATAAAATTTGAAACACAAAATACTACTAAATAAAAAATTCCGTACTAGCCTGGGAGCAAACGCAACATTCAACGCAAAGAAAAATCTGCAACTAAAAAGTTTTTCTGAAACAGAAATAGCGAAAGCACATGTTTACTGGGGATATAAATGCCACATGTTGCTTACAAGTAAAATGACCCTATGATTCAAAGCCACATGCTGCTTACAAATAAAATGACCATATGATTCAAATCCCCCTTCCCCGCACTCCTAAACACTCTAATTCCCAGTCATAATATGCCGGCCAGTGTTTTAGCTGCGCGCTGGTTGCGCGGTGCAACCACCAGGAATTTCACTCGAAAAAGGAAAGTTTTTTACATTTCTAGTTCAAATTACTGCTGCAATTATATTGTTTATGAGAGACATGACGATATAGGAAGAAAAAATTTCTGATATTTATCATTATTTATATTAAAAAAGTACGTTATTTTGTTAAAAATGAACATTAAATAACGCCATATTGGAAGGAGTCCGACCTGAAATTAATTTGGTGCAGCCATCTGTTAGTGTTATTTAAAAGTAAAAGATATAAAATCTATAAAATTTAAGTGAAAAATCGTGAAAAGGAATTAAGAAAAAAATCGAAAATTGGTGGTTTCATGGTGCGACCTCCGCGCGTTGAAGGTACATATTTGTGTAAATATGTATGTATTATGAAATTTTATACATGAGTTTTATATTTGTTGTTACTAGTTTTATATGTGCTTATACGAATGTGTAACATATATATGCTACACATTCGTCTTTACCCCAGTGGGCACCTGTGAACCACGTCACAGAGGCGAGTAGCATTACTCATGCGATACCACCACAAAACCGTTTATAGGGTGAGCCACATTCATACATCATCTCAGAAGAAAGTACATAGAAACAAGAGAGACAATAAATTGCATGCCCTAACCACGTTTCGAACCTGGTACTCAAAGCTCAGGAGTCAGGTACGTTAACCACTCAGCCATTGGTAGGTATTTAAATGTATATAAAGGTAGGAAATAAGAATGTGAATAAGTGTTAGCTCAAAGTTTTAAAAGAATGTGGTCATGCAATTCACTTTTCAACGAAATATGTATCAAAATGTGCTTTCTCGTCTTTTCTATGGAACAATTTGTCTTTAATTAATATTAACAGACATTTTTTAGAAATCCATATTCCGTTTGAAACAGTGTGACAAATAAAGGAAAATGAAAGTTAGGAAAATGTGATTAAAATAAACTAAAACCTAACGTAATTTTATAGAGTTTCAAGAAAATAAGCAAAACTTACTTTAATTATCACATAAATTATATATCACATAAATTTTTATCTGATATATAATTTATGTTTATTATATTATTATTATATAATAAACATAAATTAATATATCACATAAATTTTTAAATTTTTTGTTTCCTTTTAAACTTAAACGGAATTTCATAATTTTCTATACATTTATTTTTAATTAATATTTTAATTTTAGTTTTAAAAAACTAAAATCTTAGCTAAATTTTAATTAGAAAAAGTAAATAATTCATATTTTTAAACATTTAATTATTTCATGTTATATTTATTAATGATGTATACTAATTTTACTGAAATATATTTAAGAATAATTTATTAACGTTTTAATATTGTTCGATTTTGTCACTACTATATTCAATTTGCTTTTAACCAAACATAAAGTCATTATATAGGATGCAAAACATTTACACACCTTTAGTTGGTATAGATCTTATTTATTATCAGAAAATCCATGCTCATCATACACTGCTCAAAACAATTAAAGGATATTGCGATTTTAGGTGGATTTTGTGGCTGGGAAACTTTTTAGCTGATTGATATGTGGTCGATAGACGTAGTAGGTTATATGAGAGTAAATTACACATGTTTGGCAGAATAAAATGCATTTTATTGTGTATTTGTGTACAAAAGGAAAAAAAACACAATTTGTGCATATGAGAAAAAAAGAATAAGAAAAGGTGTTGTCTACAAAAGAAGTCATTTTCAGTAGGGAGTATGGTTTTCTCGGAGGACCAGCAACATTGAACACCTTTGAGGCATGGAGTCAATGAGGCTATTAATCACGAGTTGGGGTATTCTGTCCCACTCTTCCAGAAGAGCTCTTTCCAGTTCTTGGAGAGTTTGCGGGGGTGGTTATAGGCCAACAACTCGTCTTCCTAGAGCGTCCCAAACGTGCTCTATTAGATTCATGTCTGAAGAACACGCTGGCCATTCCATTCGTACAATTCCTTCCTTGAAAAGGAAATCCTCCACCAGGTTAGCACGATGTGGCCTGCAGTTGTCGTCCATTAAAATGAAGTCATCTCCGATTGCTGCAGCTTAAGGGACTCCTATAGGTCTGAGGATCTCATCCCTATATCGGCGACCAGTCAGAGGTCCATCTCGAATGAAATAGAGGTCTGTGCGCCCGTCAATGGAGATGCCACCATACACCAACATTCCCCCACCGCCAAATCTGGCACTTTCGTGCACGATCGCTGGATTATTCCTACTGCCATGGTCCCTCCAGATGAAAATACGCCTATTATCAGGATGAACAGAAAAACGGGAATCGTCAGAAAAAAGAACATTGCTCCATTCATTTTTCTCCAGTTCACATGCTCTGTTGCCCACTACCTGCGGTCGCGACGATGCCTTGATGTTAGTTTAACACATACCATCAGTCAGCGAGCATACAGACCTACACCATGGAGCCGGTTTCGGACAGTCTGAGTTGAAACCGTGGTGTCAGTAGCTGAGCGAAGGTGTAGTTGGAGAAGAGTAGCGTTCATATTTTGGAGTCTCCGAGCCGTTAACACTAAATAACGATCTTCATTGGGCGTTGTTGCCCGTCTACGACCTTGCCCTGGTCTTCGGCCTGCACTTCCAGTCTCCAAAAAACGGTTCCAGATCCTGGAAATCACACTTTGTAACACTCCAATGGCTTGCGCAACTCCCGCTTGAGTTTGGCCCTCTTCTAACCTACCAACAACTCTCCAAGCTTCTGAATCGGTTAAATAACTTCGCTGAGACATCGTACTCATCGAAACAAAGCAGTCACTGAATACCGATCGTCTTTGTATTCATTGTCTTTTATTCAGCTGAAAGTCAAAATTCATTCACTGCCGCTGAAGTGACGTTTTTGACGTCGAACTCAAAATTAGCATACTCCATAGTTTGAAAATCAGAAAAATTTTAATTTGTGATTCTCTTTTTCCATTTTCACCAAAAAAATTTCGATTATATCTTTATTTTATGTAAAACTTGCAATATCCTTTAATATCCTTTAATTGTTTTGAACAGTGTATTTTAGAACTAAAACAAAACCAAGAGTGTTTTCACTCCAAATTGCATTAATAATTGCTTTGTCTTTTGTACCTGGATGACATACAAAAGGTTTTCAGAGTTCTAGGAATGACGTCACAAGTATTCTCATTGTAGCATTGAACCAGATTGGATGATAACAGAATAAATTCTTTCCTATCACAAAAAGGTTGAAATTCGCATTAAACTTTTTCCGAAGAATTCCTTTAATTGAACTATTTCTACTTATTTATTGTAAGGAAAATTTATATTTTCTTAAAAGCCATAATTTTCCTCAAAACAGAAACTGCCTTAAAACATAATTTCTAAAATGAAATTTAGACTTTAAAATACCATGGCTCGAAACGAAGAGATTCGAGCGTCCCTCAATAAGTGGTGCAGATTACAATTTTTGGACTTTGCGCCACAAAACCCAACCAAACAACCATCTGTGAAAAAGTGAAAGGATTATAGCCCACCGGGATTGCGGTTTATCGTACCACAATATTGCTGCTCGCGTCGGTCGAGACCCCATGACTGTTAGCAGAATATGGAATCGATAGGTTCAGGACAATCATACGGAACGTCATGCAGGATCTCAGCGACCCCCCCATCACTAACAGCAGAGAAGACAGACATCTTATCCGCATGGTCACAAGGAATCGTACAGCCACGTCACGAACACTGAGTCGAGAAATGGAGTCATTTGCAAGGCAGCAAGTTTCTGCTCGAACAGTTTGACGACGTTTTCAGCAGCATGGATTGTCTGCACGGTGACCATGGCTTCGGCTACCAATGACGCTACGTCACAGACAGGAGCGCCTTCAATTTTGTGATCAGCGACGAACCTGAATGCGGGGATGGCATCACATCATCTTTACAGATGAATCTCAGTTCTGTATACAGGACCTTGATAGCCGGATCCGTGTTTGGAGGCATCGTGGAGAACGCGCATTGCCAGCTTGCACTGGACATCGCCATACTGGCCCATCTGCTGGAGTGATGGTATGGGGTGCCATTGGATACACGTCTCGGTCACCTCTTGTTCGCATTACTGGCACTTTGAACGTAGCCGTTACATTTCCGATGTGTTAAGGCTCGTGGCTCTGCCCTATCTTCGAGGCCTCCCTAATGCTTTGTTTCAACAGGATATTGCACGACCGCATGTTGCCCTTACTGTTCTGAACTTCCTTGTTACAGAACAGGTTCGACTGTTACTCTGGCGAGCACGTTCTCCTGATCTGTCACCAATTGAGAACGTGTGGTCAATGGTTGCCGAGCGATTGGTACGCCTTCACTAACCATCCACTACTGTCGATGAACTGTGACATAGTATTGAAGCTGCATGGACTGAGATCCCCGTACATGCCATACAATCTCTGTTTGACTCCATGCCTAGGCGGATAAATGCTCTTATTGCAGCCAGAGGTGGCTGCTCTGGGTGCTGATTTCTCAAGATCTATAGTCATGCATATCGAGCGAGATAAAAAAGAAATTGTATCATGTATAATAACAATGTTTACAATATTGAAAAATTCAATGTAGAATTTCAAAAGTGAATTCTCAACAAATATTTAAAAAGGAATTTCCTTTAAAATTCCTAAACTTGTCTATTGGTGAATAAAAACCTTAGAATAAAATTAAACCCTCAAACACTTTAAACAGGGTTACCTTTGAAAATTACTCATATAGTGTGGTAAATCCAAGTAACATCAAATAAAATATAATGGAATCTTGCTATTTTTTATTATGAAAGTGCTTGAACTTTCAATCATAGATAAACCGTCTTTGATTACTTGAGGGCTTAAATGATACAAAATGCACCTTCTCTGAAAAATTCGCATCCGAACACTTCCTTCACCAGAAGAAATATTAAAATTTATCTGCATGTACCAACTAAGATGATGAAATATAATTGCGATGAATGCTTAATAATCCACTGATTATGTCCACCATTCCTAGAATCTTAAGAATTAAAAATCCTTTTCTAAAAATATACAAGAATGGAGTCAAAAGTAAAAATATTTTATACAATGAGCAGATTTTTGTGTGTTTGTGTGTGTTCTGAAACTTGAATTATTACTAATTCACGACAATATACAAATTAATAAAAAACAATCAAGAGGCTGCCCACAGGGTTCAGTCAGTGGACCTATTCTATTGAATGTATATTATGATGAGATAAATAAATTCAATTGGCCAATCCATACAAAAGTAATCACCTTTGCAGATGACACCCTTTTCATTGTATCCGGAAAAACTAAAGAAAAATTAAAACTTTATAGTAACAAAACATTAGCTCTTTTTCTAAACTTTGCACAAAATTAAAATTAAATGTCTCCCCTACAAAATCCAAAATTTTAATCTTAGGTAAAAAAACCCACACCCTAAAATATAATCCAAAAATAGTATTCAATAATATCAGTCTCAAACATACCAAATTACTAACCTATCTTGGAATTCAAATAGACAGCAAGCTTTCCTTTTTACCCTACTTAAGATCATTAAAACAAGAATAATTAAAATTGCACAGAGATTGAAATCAGTGTCCAATTTAAATTGGGGTCTAAAAGGTAAAATTATTAAAATTATATATAATACCGTAATAACCAGAATAATTTTATATGGTGCAGCTTTCTGGGTAGAACCTTTAAATCAAAGAAAACAAAAACTTCTATTAACAATAGAAAGGTATTTTACACTACTAATCACAAAATGCTTCAAAACGACCTCTACTACGAGTCTAGAGCTGCTAGCAGGCACTCCACCACTACCTCTTCTGGCCGAACAGGAAAAATTAAAATCCTTACTGTTTCAACATAATTCAACTATACATATCGGAGTCGATGAAATACCACCATCAATAGACTGTAAACCCAAAAAAGATGCACTTCATCCAGCAGATTGGTTAAAAGGCCTTCATATCTTCGTTAACCCAAATAACTCCTCAAATTATCAATTAGTACATACCCATTGGAACCTCTTCACAGATGGTTCAAAATCAGACTTAAAAGTAGGAGCAGCCATCGTCATTTATAATAATCAAATTTTACAGAATTTTCACTTAATCAAATTACATCCAAATAATTCAATTTTTCAAGCAGAAGCGATAGCTATAAAACAAGCAATCCAAATCATCACAGTAAATCATCATACACCAGCAACAATCTGGACTGATAGTAAATCGACACTTCAGGCCCTACAAAACCCTTTTCCGGATACATCAATAGTATCAGATATTCAAAAATTACTCAAGCATCATCAAAATCATCAAATCAAACTCTGCTGGGTGAGGGCACATCAAGGAGTGGCAGGAAACGAATTAGCTGACACAAAAGCCAAAGAAGCCGCAGACTTCCCTGAAGCTGAAATTCAAGATTATCCATGGTCAAAAGCACCTATAAAATTAAAATTAAAAAAATCAACCATAACAAATTGGCAAGAAATTTGGAACAGCAGTACAACTGGAAGATACCTCTACGATATTTTTCCTACCGTCTCTACAACCGCTTGTTTTGATATTCCACAAATTAATTATTTCCTCACTAATCACGGTCCTTTTCCGATATATTATAAAAAAATAAAGAAAGCTTCATCAGACAAATGTATCTGTGATTCAGAAGGCTCAAGTTTACATTACATCAAGGAATGCCAACTAACTACAAACTTTCACCTTAAACAATCCTCAAATCAAACTAACTCACAATTTATAAAATTTTGCATTTCTAACAATTATAGAAAAAAGAAAATAATTGAACTTAGTAAGTACCTTATGGGAAAATACCTAAATATCTGTATAGACCCATTCAATAGAACTGTTAACTATACCACAGATAACAGCCAATATTCTGATTAAACATATTAAAATTACGTATCTTAATCCAATACTTTGTTTTTTACTATAATTTTATTATTGTTTTGTATTTTGTTCTTTAATTGTATATATTCATTTAATTATCTGTAAATATTCTATTTCTTTTTGTATTTCATATAACATATTCAATTTTGTACTATGTTTAACATGTCGTTTATTCAATGTAACAGAACTGTGATGCTTTGATCTACGCAGTAGATCAATGCAGGCCTTTTGTGCCCCTCCTTTTGTAATTTTTACCATATTCCAATACATTAAACCGGGTTACGGTTCTCGCGGGGTGCCCCTGGATCCTCCTGGGGGTGTCTTTGCTCATATTGACGTAGTGGGGATTTCAACCTGATAACCTTTGGTATAGTTCAGGGTCCCCTCTCGCCTATTTAATTCT
>JAJQOW010001814.1:2500-33088 GCA_037975125.1 Latrodectus hesperus | reverse complement strand
AATAAATTCAAAATTAAATTGAATGAGCAATTCTCAAATGATTACGAATATTATTTGAAATTATTATTAATATGGGGTGTCTATTGATTGTACTTATGCATTCAAAAAGCAGTAGTTTTATTTAATTAAGGCTTTTTATAGATTTCAAAAGATATATTCAGTTAACATTTTTCAAAGTACATCCTATTGACTAAGTCATACAGAAATAACTTAGTTATTATGAAACGAAAAAAATATATTCATATGCACATTATTTTGAAAACTGCTATTAGAAAGTATATTTAAATTGATGATAAAGTAATTTAAGAAATGTTTAAGATTTCGTTAAACACATATAGATATCAATTATAACTATATCAACTCTGTTTAATTTTGTGATATTCCATAGATATTTTAACAGTTTTTCTTTGGTTTCATCATTTATTTATTAAAAATTATATTTATTTAATTATTTTATGCAAATTTATTTTGATGACATGATTTAAAATAACGTAAGCTGAGATATTTAGTGAAAATCAATGACCTTCAAACCATAGTTTAAAAGTTTCTTAATCAATGATCTTTTGATATTTTTCATTTTGATATAAAAAGGTTATTCTATAAGTTTACTGTATTATCATTTTTCTTTAACTAGGCAGCATTGATTTCTTACTTAAATTAAATCTTCTAAGGATCCGTGAACAGATTTTAAATAACTGAAAAACCCACTTTCTTCAAACATTAAAAATAAAAGATGAATGTTAACCCAATGCCATTTACTCCCCTTTATTTATACAATATTATCAATAATGTTTCAGGAGATGTGTACAATCCAAATAGATTGTAATGTAAGAGCAATTATCCAATTTTCTTACACCACAGTCAGAATGGATTTGGGGTTCTTCCCTCCGGTGAAGTGAAGTGCTGAAGCCATCTGCTGTCTTTCCTACTCTTTCTCACATTGAATCAAGGGCTCATAAAGCATAAGTGATGCTATAAGTTACGGAGTAACAGCTAACTGCTTCTGAAGCAGAATGTAATTGATGTTTACACGCATTACGCTAACTTAATTACCTTGCCAAACGACTAAGTGACATAATCATAATAAGTAACCTTGGATTCAAATGAACTATAAAGCCGCTTAGAAGTAATTCCTAGAAAACACATATGGAAAACTACACTATACTATTCATAAGAGAAAATGAAATTATTTCAATAATAATCAGTGATGTGTTTATAAAAATAATCAAAGATAATGTATTTGAGCTGCAATCTTACTTATAGAAATGAAATGAAACTTCAGAATATAAGAATTCGATGCAGTCATGATTATTATAATTTTAAGAGTTCAACCTAGAATTAGCTGGCATATAGACAGAACGGCCAGTAAAAAATGTATACATAAATTGCGTGGAAATTATAATTAAAATAATGCAGCAATTAGGATTATAGTTATTATGTATAAATGAATAATTTCAGGTGAGCAATGCAAAATTGAAATTAACCTTGATTCCAAAATTAAACATCAAGAAGAATTTCAGAGGTTGCTATTTCTAAAAATCAAGTAAATCATACTTTCTTAAAATAAAATTTACAGTAAAAAGTAGAATTGCAATAATAGAAAAATATATTTAAAAAAATAAAATTAAAATAACGCGAAATAGCATTTAAAATTTTTTATCGAAAATTAGGAAATGAAAAATACTATATATATATATAGGGTGTCCCGAAAGGTCGTTACCAAACTTAACGTGATGGTCTGTCATACCATGATTTACATGATTTACATAGCAAACAAGATTTACATAGGAACTTGTGTCCGAAAATGTAAGCAGTGACCGCTAGAGGGACCGCAGGCGTAGAGGGGGAGAAAGAAATGATGCCGAAAGAGGTTTCAATATGTCTTTTATTGAATAATATGGTTAAATTAAATAATAGGTTCAGAACACCGTCCCGTGTAAAAGATGCTTCGTCAGTAAAAAAAAATCCGCGATGGAAAATCAATCTGTGCAATCCGTTTTTTCAAATACCAGCATGCGAATGCAAGGCGTTGGGAATAATCATCATCGCACAGTGCCTGTACTCTTTGGATGTGGTAGGGGTGTTGCCTGTCCTCGTGCAGTATGCACTGAATGATGGAATGAGATACACCCAAGACGTATTCGATAGCTCGGAGGTTTGTTCCTAGGTTCCTTTCAAATTCCCGTAAAACAGCTTCTTCTGCGCGGTCTGTTCCTCCCCGCGGCTCGTCCATTTCCATCCGCAGCACCATACGCGTAAATCATATCGGCCAATTCTTTATTAGAAAACCGATTCATCGTTCTACTGCAGCGTCGTCGCCTGAAATAATCACACTTCCCACTCTCCCATCAGCCTGCGAACCTTGCCCTCAAACGGTCGCTATTTGCATTTTAGAACACAAGTTCCTATGTAAATCTTGTTTGCCATCGTATGACAGACCAGCATGTTAATTTTGGCAACGACCTTTCGGGACACCCTGTATATATATATATATATATATATATATATATATATATATATATATATATATATATATATATATATATATATAGTATTTTTCATTTCCTAATTTTCGATAAAAATTTTTAAATGCTATTTCGTGTTTTTTTAATTTTATGTTTTTAAATATATTTTTCTTTTATTGCAATTCTACTTTTTACTGTATATTTTATTTTAAGAAAGTATGATTTACTTAAAATATATATATATATATATATATATATATATATATATATATATATATATATATATATATATATATATATATATATATATATATATATATATATATATATATATATATATATATATATATATATATATATATATATATATATATATATATATATATATATATATATATATATATATATATATATATATATATATATATATATATATATATATATATATATATATATATATATATATATATATATATATATATATATATATATATATATATACATGTAAGTGCAAATATATAAACATTTAAGAGATAATTGATTTTTGATTTTTTTTATCGAAACCAAAATAGTAGTAAATAAATATCACATTTTCAAAAACAAAGAGATCATTTTTTAGGTGAATGCACTTTTGATACTCAAATATGTCCAGAAAGTATGAGTCTGAAAACGACACATGCATCGTTCTTATTAATTAAAAGAAAACATAAATGCATTTCAATTGTAAGAATGAATTTCTTAATAATGTGCTTTCATATATTTAATGCAATGTATTATTATCAAATATTTCAATAAAAAAAAAGTTATATTTTTTATAAAACAAATTCATTAATAAATGCATTTGAATGTGTCAATAATTTACTCTTTAAAATGCTTTAACTCCGCTTTACTGATACCCATGGGGCAGCTTTATATATACCTTGATTAATACTTATTTATTAGACAATATTAAATGTCAAAAATAGAATGATATTTGCTTTCAGTCAAAATATCTATACACAACATTTTAATATTTAATGAACCTCAAGCTTCTGTTTCACGTTTCAAAACAACGATATAGATAGATAGATATAGATATAGATAAGTGTACTATATTATACTTTTAAATATTTGTCAATAAATAATTCAATTTGACACATTTGCTTCAACACTTTTAAATGTCCTATCATTAAATATAAGGTCTTAAGATAATATTAAAATTTTTTTATCAATTTTTTCACTCACTAAAAACCAAAAATTATCACTATTCTTAAACACATTATCTTCAGAAACCGCAAATTAGGTTAAATTAATTAAGCATAAGAAAAGGACATAACTTTGCTTGTGTTCTCTTTGAGTGGCAAACCCTTTTTTCACCCCTTCAAAAGAGTTGTTCCCCAAAGAATCTAAAGCGCCAGCTGAGGTCAAGGTAAAAGAATAACTGTGTCCACAATAAGGTGGCGGATGGTTGAAATTGATGAACAGTGAGACCCAAATGAGTCTCAAGCGAGCAGTAGTGCGAAGGTCTCTGGACACTTAATCATGAACTTGCAGTAAACGTCAGATTCCTTGGTTCCATTAGATATTGTTTGTCGAGGCTTCTGTTACTTTTTGTCGTTTAATATCACAAGAATAGGGAGATATTTTCTTTTTGAACTCAACTTTTTATTTAACGAATTTATCTTAGAAGGCCGTATTAGTTCTTTTTTCTTTTAGCGAAAAATAACCCAAATAGTTACAATACGTCTACACGTTAATGAAATTAATCAGCGTCTAGAGGGCAAAAATTGTATTGGCGATTAGGGATTAGGGGATTTTTATGTATTTTTATATATTTATCACATTAAGAAAGCTTTTCCTTTTATCAAATAATTATTTCATTTTTATTCCATTTTATAAATATGGCTTCAAAAATTAACTCCAATTATATTTACACTTTAGAAACAAATATTAATAGAATTAAATATTAATTAAAACTAAATTAGAACTTTTCATTATTAAATACTTAGAGCGTAATTAAAAGTTATTGCATAATCCATTTAATCTATAGAGTGGAAATTTGTATGAGAGTAAATATTTGAGTTCGAAAAGGTATTGCTTTGCCAAACTGGAAGCTAATATTTACTGTTAGTTTGCCAATTAATATCTTGAAAATTTATCAACTACGTAAGCCTCATCAGCAATTCAATGTATTTTAGTAAGAATTTATCGGTTATTTTTATTTATAAATCATATTTAATTAATTTTAAAATAACTAAAGTGTGATATTAGATTATATTAATTTATTCATTTATTTATTTGTTTAGTTACTTTGTGAAGAAATAATAGGTATTTGAATTTATGTTACTTATATTGTTTCTACAGAAGTATACCACAAAATTAAACAATATTAATTAGTTGCAAAACCAGATTCTCACGTATATTGATAAAATAACATAGTTTAAATAAAGAGCAAAGTTATATTTTTGTTTTTGATTTCATATTTTATTAGAAATGTCGTTAGGTTTCTTGAAACTATAAATTATTATATTTTAATAATGATTCACAAAAAAAGTAAAAATTTTTAAGACTTTTTTCGTGCTTGATAATTTTTTTAATCATAATATCAATTTTGTGAAATTTAATATATATAGACAGAAAAATCTGTTGTGTTGATTTAATAAGTAGAACAATATTTTTATACAGTGTAACATAGTTAAAAAACAGTATCTCTTATATATACATGAGTGATGTATGCATAAATATGTTTGATAGTTAAAGAAATTTGCAGTATATTTATTTATATACCTATATATTCATTTACGTACCTATATAATACATATATATTTCTTTTCTCAATGCATAGATTTAGATAAAGTGAATAATCCAAACAATTAAGGATCAACAAAATTTGTGGAAAATTGAATTTTACAATAAAAATTTAACAAATTATTTCCTTTTCGAAATATTTTTTCTCAGATTTAATATAAGTATCAATTAATGTTGAATAACTTTAATTAATGACAAAATATATATGTTGCAACAACAGTATTTAGTTTTAAGTTAAGAAAATTTAAAAATCATAATAAAATATGCTTTTAACAGAAATTTATCTTTCGTAAAAATATTAACTATCTTGTATGTTTGTTCATTATAATATTTTCGAAAATCATATAGTTCAGAATGATAACTGCATTGATGAATATTTTCTAAGCATTTTAGTTCATATTTAGTGTGGACCGGAGGCAAAATTAATCCTTCCCCAATTAACAGTTTTGATGCGTCACATTCCATATTATTTCAAACTTGGATAACTGAATTTTTATCTTTCTCCTTCTATGGATTACTTTGAAATTAATTCAAACATGTTGCAATTTATGAAGTAAACTATTACAAATTTAACTGCATGATTTTTTAATTAGTCTAGAAATGAAAGCTAATTGTCCAACAGCTTACACTTAATTATATTTCCTTGTAAAACTTTTCATTCATGAAATTTCATATAACATCTAAGAACAAAATATATAATTCAATATTCATGCTAGTGTCTGCTTCATAAGATTCCACTACCAGTACATCAGATTAAAAAAATAAAAAGAAGTTCCTGGTAGTTTAATGCTACTATACCAAATTATCCTATAAATCTATAGCTGTAAAAACCTTTTAATTTTTTAGCATATCCTTAGTAAAATAGTACAATATGCACATTTCATCTTCAAAAAATGTTAATCTAAGAATGTCAATACGGTTGATTATTTTACAAGTTCATTAAACACTTGATTCGTTTCAAAATGAATTTATATAATTCCATGTAGTACTTAGCATCGCAACCATTCTGTTTGTAGTGTGAATATTTAAATATTCAATAATTATTTCAGAATGATGTAAGAAATGATGATAATTCTACTTAAGAAAGCGCAAGTCAGCATCTCTCCAAATGAGTTTTAAAGACTAATCATCTTTAACTAGAAGAGAAACTGGGAATGTTATATTAAAAGGAAAAAATATTAAAATCTCTTTTATTTCTTCATTCCTACATCCATCATTCTTCTCAGATAGAGACTAATATACATTATGCTTTTATTTCTGTATAACCAAATGCGGTTAAGAGATGAGAATAACATAATATAATGAAAGGAAAAACAAGATATTGGGAAAATTTTCTCTATATACAGAACAAACTACAATATTTTCTGAATAAATCATGAAACACAGATTTCATTCTCATTTTTATTATTTTAAACAACTAATATACCAAAATTTACACATGAACAAAGTCCCACACCAATAAAAATTCAAAATCCAAACATTATAAAAATTCCTTAATATTTTAATATATATATATATATATATATATATATATATATATATATATATATATATATATATATATATATATATATATATATATATATATATATATATATATATATATATATATATATATATATATATATATATATATATATATATATATATATATATATATATATATATATATATATATATATATATATATATATATATATATATATAGATAGATAGATAGATAGATAGATAGATAGATAGATAGATATAAATTCAGAAAATATTAAATATTTTACTTTAGCTATATAATTTTAGTATATTTAAGTAAACCTGCTTATAATATATATATATTTTCTTTTTTCAGGTAAGTGAATTTCGATATGATTAATTACCTTTGAAAGAAAACAGGTAAATAATATTTTGTCGCATGTATAAATAAATAATAAGTATGGAATTACTTAAAACATTAAAATAATATTTAATGTTTTAAGTAATTACACTTTACTAAATTGATTTTAATAAAATAAATTATTTTTATTGATATTTTTGTATGTAAGAATAATACAGTAATTTTATGAAATTAGAAGCTGTGAAATCTCTTTATGAAATTTAATTTATATTTATGTATAACATTTTATTAAACATTTTTAAAATATGTTATTGTAAAGTAATAATGTAGCATGTATGTGAATTTATTCAAAACATTTGTTCATGAAGTACCAGTTATATATTTATATTAGAATTGCTGGATAAATTTGAAAATCGAGAAAATGGATAAATTTGACTTTTCTCCTTGTTATTCATATTGTATTAGGTCTAACATGAATAAACCCGTTAAAAAATCAAGAAATTTGCATGCAATTATAAATTTAATTTCTGTAATTTAAATTATTTCATAAACTCGCATAAATTTTTAGAGTTACACATTATTTTTATTTTAAATATTTTTTAATAAATGACAGATAAATAATATTGAATTTCAGTGTATTTTGATATCAACAAACAGTTTCACCAAAAAATCTTTAATCAAATGAATTATTGCTGTACGTAAATTATGTACGCATACATTTTTATTTATTATACGTAATTCTGTGATCAGCATAATTATGTGTGTGTCTAAATCATTTTCTTTCTTTTTTTGTTAATTTTTTACAAAGTATTTCACATCCTAACTATAGAAATAGTCAAGATCTTTTAAATTAAGGTTACACTCTTTCGCTAGCATTTCTTAACATTTCCTGGTATAATTTTTTTTGTTGCAAACAATCGTAGAAAACGAATTCTACGCAAAAAGAGACTGCACTTATGCCATAAAAAACTAATTACTAATGGTTATATACACAGAAGAAGCAAAAATTTCGTACACTTTCTATTTATCACCAAGAGCTTCTGAGGCCTAATATGAGGTGGCTATAACTCGAAAAATATCTGAAGTAGTACTGAAGGTAATTGCCCTCATAAATACTGTAGGGCTGTCCACAGATACGTAGAAGTAAGAAGGATAAAGATCTCTTCTGAACAGCACGTTGCAAGTTATCACATATATGCTCAATAATTTTCATGTCAGGAGATTTTGATAGCCAACAAAAATGTCTAAATTCAGAAAAGTGCCAGTGAAGCCAGAATTCTAGAAGTATGGGGTTTCGCTCTTTCCTGCTGGAATTCTCCAAGTACGTCAAAATGTACAAACGACGTGAAAGGATGCAGGTGATCTGACTGGATACCTACGTACCTGTCACCTATTAAAGTAGTATCAGGATATATCAGGGGTCCCATTTTATGAAAATCGAGATGCTCCACACTTCCACAAAATCTCAACAAGCTTGAGCAGTTCTCTGTTGACATGTAAGATTCATGGATTCACATGAAGTTGTCTATAATCTCAGTCACATCAGATCAGATAACAACATTCCAGTCAGCAACCGTCCATTGTAAGTGCTGACCTGACGGGACTAAGCAATGCATATAGCTTTTTGTCGTGTAGCCATCAAAGATACATGAGAGAGCCTTTGGCTTCGAAAGCAAATAGAGATGGTCTTGATTGAATTTTTAGCATGCTGACTCTTGTTTATGGCCTAGTCTTGAAATATGCAATTTCTGAAAGTGTTGCACATATCCCACGTTTATTATTTGTTGTCAACCATCCTTGGTTCCGCTCTTGCACATTCCTTTTCCAGAAATAGTGACGTCGGACGGTGAATTTTACTGGATTCCCATTATTCATAGTACATTCGTGAAATGGTCTTGCATGAAAATCCAAATTCCATCGGTACCTTGGAAACGCTATTACCAAACTCTCGCGCACCGATTATATCACTACATTCAAACTCAAATTTTAATAAACTACCTTTGTAGAAGCAGTAACTGACCTAATAAATGTAACAGTCATTTGTTGTCTTATATAAGCAGTAACGACCGTATCGACGCAATATGATTGATTCCATATGTCTTTATTTGCATACCCATGCCTGTACTACTTTCTTTTTTGCCTCTTCGGTATACATGCGTTAAATTGAATAAATGAGATACAGATTATCCAAGCTTTATAATTTTTTAAAAATTTATTTCAATCTATTGAATTATGAGTTAAAAACTTCCCTTGACAATTTGAGTGCAATCTGAAATGATATTTAATCGACAGTCATTTTTATTTACTATTTCGAGATTTTAGACTCAAGTGTCTCGTGAAATTGATTTCTAAAGTGTAAAGTACATATTTGTGAAAAACTAAGTTTAAATTTAATATACATATATGCATTATATAAATTACAATAATTTGTTTGCTCTATTACCTGTAAATTCAGCTTTATATATTACAGTAACTGAAAAAAATTGTAAAGCAGTTATACGTATATGTGTGCTTCTTTGTTAATTTTCTTTTAATTACAGTATAACGTGCAACTGAATTGCAGGTAAAAAACAGAAAATTAACAACACTTTTCATTTTACAAAAAAGAATTTAATTATTTAAATATTTTCCTTAAATATGAAAATTTAGATTTTTATATGTGCCATGAATATTCCCAAATCCATGATAATACTCCCATCTGATAAACCAATTTTTGTCTAGTCTTACTTTTATCATACTGATTTCCTTCTCATAATCATTAAGCAATATTGTTTCATAATAGTTTGTTTACCCTAACTATTCCTTAGCACTTCTGAGTTACATTATCATTTGTTACAGGACTAAAGCTTCACTCACGTTTGTTTTTGGATTGCACTCAGCCAGTATATTTATATTTACTATACTTACTGGCCGATGAGAAAAACCATCTTACTAAATAAATAAATTTTCCCAGAATCTTCGATGTGAAGAAGCTATAGTAAAAAGAGTGCAAGATGAACATTTAGGGAAAGTTGCTACTTCACATGCACATAGTTAATAGGGCTAATGAAATCGTTGAGAGCAGCTTATGTATTCGGCTTAGAGACCAAGCTTAAGAGAGTACGTGACATTGATCCTGTAGGTGCAACTAAAATATCTTAAGTATCTTACAGCACTATTAAAGATTGACATTTTTCCGTTAAAAGTAATGATGGACGGTCATTTTGTGGAGCTAGAGCATGCATTTAGATAACCAGATCATTTTACGATGTTTTCTTTCAACAATAGTAATTAAATATTCTGCAAGATGATGAAACTTTGAATAAAATTTTCCTGTATCTGAATTAAGTTTTAGATAAAATTTATTTTCCTCATAAAGGATCCCTTTCTTTATATAGGGGGATGAAAAAAGTGACTGTTAGAAACTAAAACTTTTAATGAGGAAGTACGATTTTTTTAATTAATCATGATGTTATAGGTATGTTTAGACATTCAGAAATACATTTTTTATAATTAGTATTCAATAATTTTTGTTAATGTATTTGACATTTATTTAATATAATATTATTAACATTTATTTAATGATATATTGAGAATAGAATAAATAATGAGTAAAACTTTTAATATACTTACTCTTATATTATTTTAACTTTTTAAAATAACATTTTTGTAATTTTCTATTCTTATATAATAAAAAATTCAAAATTCATTAGTATAGATTTAAAGTTGCATTTTATCCAAATTTTTATTCGAACTTGTATGAAAGATAACGTTTATCAAATTCCAAATTAATTATTAAAACAACTATTAAGACTAAACTAAATTAGAACGAATAAAATAGACAAAATTAATATACATAAAATATCGAAATTCAAGAATTTTCTAAGGCTTAATTAACAATTATGTATGGAAACTATTCTGTACATTTTACACAGAACTGGATTAATACAAATAAAAAGATTAAATACATTATTAACTACAAATAAACTAAGTCATTTTCAACTTTTACAAAAAAAATCTCCAAAATAGTTTTCTTAATTGAAAAAAAAATTAGTTAACATTTAAAGACATATAACATATGAATGTTGCATAATTAAAGTTAACGATATTGTATAGGATTATTAGAAACATTACACTAATTTCTTAAGATAAATTCTGTTTATCTTTTGCGTTATAATAATAAAATCAGAGGAGAAAAGGTGTCAATTTCCAAAATATAGAAAATAATTGATTTTTCAAAAAAAAAAAAAAAAAAAAAAAACTCAATTTATTGTAGCACAAACATTGCATATCGAATTTATCATTTTATGTATGAAAAATGTTGAAATCATTATTATCATTATTTTAAATTTATTATAAATACATGTGAATTGGCTTATTTATTAAATTATTATTTTTATGCTATTGAAACGGCATGCACTTATGATTCATGCAGCTTCAAAAAAGGGATGCAGATTACATACGTTGTTTACTTTATTCTGTTCTATTCTTGATTCTGAAATAAAATTTAAATTCAACAATAATAGAATTTATTCATATTATATATATTTTACTTCAAGTGCATTATAATGTGATTTTTATATAACATTCTAGTTAAATAAAATGTCGAACATCTTTTTGAACATCTTTTTGTCGACAATAAAATGTCGAATATTGAACATCTATTTTTATTATAAAGACTTAAATAAAGGAGCCATGCGCTTTAGACATTTGTGATAATTTTAAACTTATCATTCACTATACAGGGCATTCATTTGTAATGTAATTGCAATAACTGCAGAGTAACAAATGAAACAGAAGAATTTGAAACCAAATGTATCGAAAACAAATTTTTTATATAGCTTTTTAAATATTTTTTAAAAATTTTATCTTACCTGAAAAACAAACTCTAATTTTTAATAGTAAAAGAAAATACACAACTAATTGTAGATAGAAAGGTACACAACTAATTTTTTCGTTCATTTTCAACTCTTCAATTACTTTTATCATACAACATATTCACATAAATATCTGAAGTAATAAGTTAATTTATTACGTTGACCATTAATTTTAGGATTACTTAATTTATACATTATTTAAATTTAAAACTGAGATTAAAGAAGTAGTGAAAGTGTTAATAAATTTCCTACACTTTTAAAAATAAATACTATGAAAAATTAAAAAAATTTAATTACTGATTTATGAAAATTCTGAACCGAACTGAAACAATTAGTTCTGATTAAAATGTGTAAAATAATTGTTATTCAAATTAATAATTAAAGGCTTTGCTTAATCCCCTATGCATATTATTCTAAAAATATATAGTATGTTGAAAGTGTAATTCCCCTATTAGAACATGATAGTCCAGATTTTAAACTGAATTTAAACTTTGTGGTAAATAGCTGTTTATATAGAACTAAAAAAAATGGTAAATAAGATTTAAATAGAAAATGATCAATTATTAACACTAGTAATGTAGTGCGTATTAAAAGCATAATCTGTTTTCCTTTATTTTCAAACGGTGTAACAATTAAAAATAAAGTCAATTAAGAGAGAGAATTATAATTCAAAATTTTCATCTAAATATCCTTATCCAGACCGTCAATCTAAAATATTCATAATTTTAAACAATAAACAATAAGTTCTGGAAACAGATAATTAATAATCAAACAGTTGAAAACTAAATTATCTAATGTCATTCAATTCTTTATTAAAAAGTTTACAGTTGATAAAAATGTGTTACATTATGAATATAGACAAACTTTTAATTCTTGAATTTAACTGAATTAAATTAAATATGAATGTGTACTTGGTAAACTTTTTACTGCTTATGCTATGAAGTGAAATGTGACTATAATCGAAAATTATCAATTTTATAGGAAGTTAGAAAGTAAATAATAAACCTGGAAAACTTCTTACTGCTTATGCTATGAAGTGAAATGTGACTATAATCGAAAATTATCAATTTTATAGAAAGTTAGAAAGTAAATAATAAACCTGGAAAACTTCTTACTGCTTATGCTATGAAGTGAAATGTGACTATAATCGAAAATTATCAATTTTATAGAAAGTTAGAAAGTAAATAATAAACCTGGCAAACTTCTTACTGCTTATGCTATGAAGTGAAATGTGACTATAATCGAAAATTATCAATTTTATAAAAAGTTAGAAAGTAAATAATAAACCTGGCAAACTTCTTACTGCTTATGCTATGAAGTGAAATGTGACTATAATCGAAAATTATCAATTTTATAAAAAGTTAGAAAGTAAATAATAAACTTGGCAAACTTCATACTGATTATGATATGAAGTAAAATGTTACTATAATCAAAAATTATCAATTCTATAAAAAGTTAGAAAGAAATTAATAAAATTGGCAAACTTCTTAATGCTTCTATATATGGTTTATAGGTCGCAGTCTATTCCTTATTAATACAGTTAAAATGTTTATAGGTGAGCAAAACATTAGAAAATTTTCTTAGTGATTACAATCAAAAGGTTTATTAAAAATGATAATGAACATTGAAGAAAATAAAGATAAAGTATTATGATGCAATCAAATATTCTTATCTCTATATACTGAAATTAATTAAAAAAAATATATCGATAATTTTAAATAGTTATTTTATTTTTTCTCTGATATTATCATAGTTTTATTATTTTACACCTCAATCACATTTGGATAACTGGTTATTTTGAAATATAATAGAAAATCTTTATAAATTTCATAAATGGTTACTGTTTCATATTTGCTTTCATTTATAAATTTTTCACTCACTTCCATACAAAAGAATTATCCGCTTTTTTGTATATCATTCTCTAAAATCTAATAAATATTTTCGCCATAAAAACTCTTAACATACAATGCTAACACTTTAATTAGAAATGATCAAAAATATTTTTTTGTGATATCTATTATTTTAAAGATTCAAACTTCAAGTTAAAGCTCATTATATAATCAGTAAAAATTGCTGAACAAATTAAAAGATGTGAATCAGAATTCTCAGCTTTGTTTAATAATCTGACACAATTAATTTCTAATAAACATCCATCTGGAAATAAAAAAGAAATCCACCCATTACAAGAAAAAAGACAATTTGTCTTAAACAGAATATTTTATTATTCATCAGAAAATCTCTTGGTTCTATAAATAAAATTTAGAAAGAGATACATTTTTAATGTTTTACACTTTGACATAGACTTGAATGCTACATTGTACATGACGACACTTTAATCACATGTGAGTTGTAAACTCAAAAATAAATAATATAATAAAATAATATAAATTCGATTTGTTCATTGTGTATGAATCAGTAACAAATTAATTAAATTACTGTCTACGAATAGTTAAAAGCGAAGTTTAAATTTATATTGTTATTTAAGCCTATATAAGTTTGCAAAATTTGAATACTCTTTGTTAGAAAATCGGAAATTAGGTAAATCAAGAATCCATGTAATTATACCTTTTTCTCGAAAGTATGTACGTTTTTGATACTTATCATACTTTAATTTATTTAAGAAATAAAATTTACATATTAGAACTGTACTGAAGCATAGAATACAGCGTAATCTTAAAGAAAATGTGTATAAAAATATCAAATTTAAATTCTTATACATACTAAATGCTTATTTAAATACCTAAATTTCCATGCACGAAAAAAACTGGGGTTGTCATATTATTAATAAATAATTAATACAAGGTTTAATGAATCACTCTTACAAAATTCTAATTTTGTGGGAAGTTTATGCTTAAAACTTCTTGTTTCAGCTTACAAGGAATGTATTATCCATCATCTTCAAAATTTGATGTAATCATTAATTTTAATTACTGTGGAAAGTGCTAATTGAAATAATTGATGAGCTTACCATAAAATCCCGATTAAGCTGGTTGATAAAATCCTTGTTAGCGTAATTTTCAATAGTTAATACTTGACAACTTTTAAAAGTAGCCATATATGATTCCAAGAAATAAACTGATTTTTTCCTGGAAATTAATGAAAATTTCCATTACTGTTAAGCAACAAAATTCATGATTTAATATTATGTTTTAAAATTTACTTTCTTTATAACAAATTAAGCTCGAAATTTTTAAGCATGTAAAAACAAATTTGTAATACATAAAATATAGAGTGCGTTTACTAAAGTAAAACGTACAACATATAAAATTAATGAAAGTACATTAAATGTGTTCAAAATGAAAAATAATTTTCCTATAATACATAATAGCTGTAGAAAAAATATGACTGCATGAACTGCATGAAAAAATATGAAAGAAAAGCTTTAATAAGCCCAAAAATGGGATATATATTAGAATTACTAAGTTTTCAAATTATACATATGATATTAATAAAACTGGACAAGCAGTAATAAAAGCATTTATCTTAATCTTATATATATATATATATATATATATATATATATATATATATATATATATATATATATATATATATATATATATATATATATATATATATATATTCAAACTAAATTTTTTATCTAAACAAATTTTATGAGAAAGAAGTATAAAGTTTTCAATTTTTATCTTTATTTATTTCTGATTCAAATCACATACTCCATCACAATTGCAAATCTGCCTTGTGAAGAGAGTTGTGATGGTTATATCTGCTTAATTAAGTGTTTAGCATCTATTTTTTTCTATAAATAAATATTGTAAAATGCATTTTAACTTCTTTATATGTTCCTATATTAACAGCATTAAAATTAGTGTTTCAAATTAAAATGTCTATTAACTTAATAAAATATGTTTAGGTATTATTGCCAGCAATGTGAAGTTAAATTTAAATCAATAAAAAAGCAAGATATTTCAAAGTCCCAGAATTTTCCTTCATTAAAAAATACTCATTAAATAGAAATATCAATGAATTGAAATAAATCATATAAAAAAAACAGTTAAACTTTTCATTCTCGTCAATATTCACTTTGGTCAGAAGACAAAACTATATATTATTGAATATTAAATACGGTTACCTAGATTTCATATTATTTTTAATGAATAAAATTTAAACATTAATTTACATCTTGATGAATATTATTTTATTAGTTTCCTTAGATTCAGTTCAATGAATGCTGAAATCTATTCAGTTGTCATACGGAAACCAAGAAAAACTTTTCTCTTTATAAATCGTTTCCATCTCACAATTCACTTCAAGAAAGTATGAAAAAAATGAGTCATATTTTCCTTCGTTTCCCTCTTGAAATCACAGTGAAAAGGGAATTATGATCTGATAAATGACGTCCGATTCCAAGAATGAGTTATACTCGACAGAAAGGTTTGGTTTGAGATATATGGAAAATGAAAATGTCTTAATTTAGGTGGGTCTATATTTGATTTAATTTTCTGAAATAAATTCTTGCTTTATTTTAGATTAGTTAGAGTGACTGAAATTAGAAACCTACATATCTTGCTATATATATATATATATATATATATATATATATATATATATATATATATATATATATATATATATATATATATATATATATATATTTATTTATTTATTTATATTTATATATATATATATACTAGGTTTGTCCGGAAAATACGTATAAAAGTTGAATAATAACTTTATTTTATAATTATTCAGGTATTACAATATGGTCTCCTTTAAAGTACTCACCCTGAGACGAGATTCACTTCTGCAACAGTGGAAAAGGCAATGTTATCAACAGTGCCGTTTCCACTGTTGATAACATTGCTGTTCAGTTGCCGTGTCGTTTCTGCCTTGATGTCTTCCACATCTCCCAAGTGCTACCCCCAAAGCACCATTTTGAATTTCGGTAACAAGATGAAGTCACAAGGGGCTAAATCGGATGAATAAGGCGGGTGGTCTGTCACGGTGATTGAGCTTCGGGCCAAAAACTCACGCGCAACGAGCGACTTGTGAGCAGGCGCATTGTCGTGAATGTTTTGGGGATTGACAGCTGGTCAGCAATCATTCTAACTGTCCATCTACGGTATTTAAGAACACAAGCCCGAATTCGTTCAACATTTTCATCAGAACTCGATGTGGGCGAGGGTCGTCTTTCACATCTTCTCGGCCTTCCTGGAACCTTTTTAACCAGATTTTCACGGTTGGTTCCTACAAAGAATTGTCTCTGTAAATTTGTTTCAAACATTCAATAATCTCACGGCTGTTCTTGCCCAGCCTTGCAAGAAACTTTATGTTGATGCGCGTTCCTCAATCAGAGAAAACATCATGCCGATGGTAGGTGAAAAAGGGTAACTTTCAACAAGCAGCCGCACACTCCTACTTACACGCAGAGCGGTCTGACTCGAACTGAGCATTGATGGGATTGATATATATATATTCAGCAGTAGTGCCACCTGACGGTGACTGCAAACTGTAAAATAAAGTTACTATGCAACTTGTATGCGCATTTTCTGGACAACCCTCATATATATATATATATATATATATATATATATATATATATATATATATATATATATATATATATATATATATATATATATATATATATATATATTAAAAAGTTTAAATAGGAATTTAAATTAAAAAAGTTAAATACTGAAAAACTTATGATGAAAACAAACAATTGCGAGGACAGTCAGGGAATATTTTGAATTTAGTTTATATGAAAAAGATTTACACTAAAAAATTAGTATTGTAGCGCCCTCTATCTGCAGCGCCACCCATGGCATCGTCAACGAGAAGGCAGTCCCTCTCCAACAACCGACGGTATGAGACATGTCCATATGACTTTCATGTTTATTTTTTTTCTTCAAATTTAAATGTTTTAGTTGTTATTTAGTATTATTTGTAGTATCTGTGTGTATCTGTGTTGTGCTCAAATTGTACCTAAAATTGTAATAAAATATTTTGAGCTATTTAAGGAACCTATTTCCTTGTTCCTAATAAGCCAGCTACATGCTACACGCTACAAAAATGGCAGCCCAACGTGAGGCCCGAGTTCGAGTTTCTTTTTGCTCTTGAAAATTCTACCCAAAATTAAATTTTGTTGTTGGAGGGGAACTCAAAATTTTACAGGTTACCTCCTGATGTGAAGTGTTTTATGGATTCATTAGAAGTATAATCTCATCCGAGATCATTATTGTTAGATTCCGAAGTGTAATCTCATCCGAGATTTTTCTTGTTCGTTTGAGGAGTTCAGCGATCTGAAAATTCCAGATAAGTTGCTTTTATACTGTACTAAGAATTAAAATTAAGTTACGTTTAAGCACAAAAATGTTAATGTTTAAGCACGTATGAATATAAAACTATATAAAAAGTTTCTTTATAAGTTGTGTTCTATAAAAGTGTTATTATTTTATGTTCTGGAATTTTGAACAATATTATTACTTGCGAGTATAATTATTTGTTTGATTTGGTAGATATGTTTCACATATTATTAAATGAATAATATTTTGTATTAGAGTATTGAATTAAAAGATATATTTATTTTAGTATTATATTTGAAGTATTATAGTATGTGTACGTGAATTAATATCTCTGTTACTTCTGAATATTTTTATTTCTCATATATTATATTTCTTAATTCTGAATGGTTGAAAATATATTCTTTAAAGTGAGATAGTGTTTAAAATATAGTATCTAACAGAATTTAATTGTCTGATGACTATGCATTTTTCATGCGATGATACTTTTGTTTTGATTTAAAACACGAAACAAGGCGCCGCAAACGACCGTTGTTATTGCTTTCATATACGCCTCACTGTCTAGCCTTTCAATATCTATGAATGCTATTTTTATTTATTTAATTTTTTTTCGTCATTTACTTTCTGTTTAGAATCTTTGTGTTTTATTTTTTTAGTAAGTGGTTTCATTGAATAAAGAATGAAAATATATTGTATTCCATGTATATATTTAAGGATATAAATTAAGATTACAACATTATTATTAATATTTTGGTAAAAGGTATCAGAATTGATATTCTAGAAAAATTGAAGAACTTTTAAGTTATATAAAAAGTCAATAAAACATTTTGTTATTTTAATATAAAATATTCTTTGAATGCATATGATTAAGTTATCTCAATTAATATATTTTGAATTATTGAATGTGGTATTAAAGTATTGATAAAATATAATTTATAAACAAAGGTACATATTTAGTAATTATTGATAATTATAAAACGAAAGTAAAGAGTTATAAATGAAAGGAAAATAAAATTTATGGTAGAATTGTGAAATGCTTTGTTTTGGTTTTGTTTGATTTCAGTGAATATCATATGAATATTTCAGGTTTATTTACAATAATTTAAGAGTTCATTTTATTTGCAGTAAATATTTGGATAAATAATAATAGGTTATACTTTACTTATGTTTAAAGTTAAAATGTTTATATTTTCACATAATAGTATTTAAGACTGATGGTGTTTAAATTTCGTTTTAACTAAAATAAATAAACACATATTTTAAAAAATCAGTATTTAAATCAGTTGAAAATAACTTTAGAACTCTTAAAAATAAACTCATGCAAAAATGGCCTTCCTTGGGAAAGGGAAAAAGAAGATTTGAGAAACCTCGCTATAGAAATGGGGCTAGGGGTAGCAGATGATCTAAAAGTAATTCAACTGAAAGATATTATAACCAAATCAAACGATTATGATGAAGAGTTAGTGAAAAATATGCTAACTAATATAATAGAGGAACGGCTTGAAAAAGAAAAACAAGCTGAATGCGAAAGAATTGCCAAAGAAAAAGAACTGTGCATTGAAAAAGAAAGAGCGTATGAATTGCAACGCTTAGCACTTCAAGTGGAAGCTCAGAAAGTACTTTCCTCCACTGCCACAGCTCCAGCCAGTGAAGCAGAGAAAACAAATTGGGATCTGAATCGTATTCTCCCAAAATTCAATCCTAATAAAGATGAAATAGGACTGTACCTGACAGTTTTTGAACGTCAATTAAAATTAGTGAATATACCTGAAAGGAATTGGATGCCGTACTTGATAGGCTCATTGCCAGCCGAAATAAATCAATTAATTGCTAGAGAAAATGAAGAAGATGTTAACGACTACTCAAAGGCGAAAGAGATGCTTTTGAAGCGTTTTCGACTTACATCAGATAGGTTTCGGCAGATGTTCTCGCAACATAGAAAAAGTGCAGAAGTAACATGGAAAGACTTCTATTTTGAAATTAAATCATATTTCGAGGGATGGGTAAAGGAGTTGAATATCATCACTTTTGAGAAATTGCAAGACTTAATTATAGCTGACCAGTTAAAGAAAAGAATACCTCCAGAGGTAAGAGAACATTTTGTTGATCAATGGTCAGAGCTGAATGATCCTTTAGAACTTGCAGAAAAGCTTGACAGTTATGAAAATGTAAGACTAGGAATGAAGAAAAATTCACCTATCTTTGCTAAGAAGCCAAATTTCAAAGACTATGTTAAATCTACCTCGGAAAGAAACTATAAGCCTCCTAACTCTAGGGAACATAACAAAATAAAATATTCCAACTATGAAAGTCCAAAATTTAGTAAAGACAAACCAGAAAGAAAATTTTCGGTTCATTGTTATGGATGTGGTAATCCTGGTTTTATTCAGTCTAAGTGTCCAAAGTGCAACATATTAAAAGAAGAGGCTAAAACAGTTGTTAATGGTGTAAAATTGTATACCGCACAAGCTTCAGATTCATTGTCTAGCTCAATTTTTTTAACTGTTTGTGGTGAAAAAGCAGCTTTTTGTGCCGACACAGGTGCATCAAATTCCATTGCGGGAGAGAGATTTTTTTGTTTATTGAAAGAGAAAGGTTTTAAATTTCAAAAGAAGAATATTACAATGGTACTTGCTGATGGAAAAGAAAGAAATGTCCCAGCCTTGACAACAGTCGTAAATCTTAATGTAGAAGGAAAGAAAGTTCGTATGAAATTTATTGCGTTACCAAATGCTAAAGGTAATAGAACATTGCTTGGCACTGACTTTCTCCAGGCTACTGGTATTGTGCTTAACATCCAGAATGGCACTTGGCATTTTAGTGAATATCCACACAGACATTATCCATTTTATCAGGAAACATCTGAAACCGTAAGTGCTACAAAAGTAATAATGTCGCAAAAATTAACTTCGCCTGATATGTCTGCTGAAATTTCAGGAACCTCTAATTCCGTGCAATTAAGAAATGATGAAGGAAAACACTTGACAAGAGAACAACGTCACAAATTAAATTCATTGCTGGAAGAATTTGAAAATAACTTCAAACCAGGGGGAGAACCTACTCCTTTTATTGAACACAGAATACAGACTGGAAATAGCCTACCTGTTGCTGAACCTCCATATAGAATGACACCTGCAAAGAAAGAGTTGTTGAAGAAAGAGCTAGATTCCTTACTAACAGAAGGAATAATTGAGGAATGTGAATCTCCTTATGCAAGTCCTGTGGTATTAGTGCCTAAACCGAACGGTACCATCAGATTGTGTGTTGATTACCGTAAGTTAAACTCAACTACTATTCCGGATAACTATCCACTACCTAGAATGGATGATTTATTGACTGAAGCCAAGTCGACGAAATACATGTCTACGATAGACATAAGATCTGGTTATCATCAGGTCAAAGTTCATGAATCGGACCAAGAGAAGACTGCATTCATCTGTCCATTTGGAACTTTTAAATTTTTACGTATGCCTTTTGGGTTGCGCAACGCACCCGCAACTTTTCAACGTCTCATTGATAAATTTAGATCTGGTCTCAAAGATGTTTTTGCATTGTCATACCTTGACGATATCATTATCTTATCAGAAACTTTTGATGAACATTTATCAGATTTACGAAAAGTGTTTGAAAGACTTTCTATATTTAAACTGAATGCTAACTGAAGCAAATGTCATTTTTCTTGTGACAGAGTGAAGTATTTAGGTCATTGGATAACTGAAAAAGGTGTGGAAGTGGATGCTGACAAAGTATCTTCAATTCAAAAAATTCCAACACCAAAATGTGCTAAAGAAGTTCAGTCCTTCCTACAGACATGTTCCTGGTTCCGGAGATATGTTCCCCATTTTTCTGAAGTTGCTAGACCCCTTGGTGACTTAACAAAAAAGAATAAACAATGGACATGGGGTGATACCGAACAGAAAGCATTTGATGAGTTAAAAAGACGGCTGATTTCACCACCTGTGTTGTCTCAGCCAGATGGATCTAAACCATTCCTCATAAGAACTGATGCTAGTAATTACGCTCTAGGAGCAGTCCTTATCCAAGGAGAAAGACCGGAAGAACATGTGATTGAGTATGCCAGTCGATTGCTCAGTTCAGCAGAAAGAAATTATTCAACTACTGAAAGAGAAGCACTAGCTGTAGTATGGGCACTTGAAAAGTTCCGTGGCTATGTGGAAAATCAAGAAATTATTATTGCATCTGATCACCAACCCTTGAAGTGGCTTATGAGTATTAAATCGCCATCCGGACGCTTAGCTTGATGGGCTCTTCAAATCCAGTCATATCATCCGAAAATTCTTTACACTCCAGGAAAATCTAATGTAATTGCAGATCTTCTGTCCAGACCAGTTGATAAAGTGGACAAATTTGTTTGTAACTTGAACACTATTTCCATAGATTTGCCATCCAGGAAATCTAAAGATATTCGTGAAGAACAATTGAAGGATGAGGATGTGAGAAAGATAATAGACTGCTTTGAAAGTGGTCGGAAAGATGAAAACTATGTAAATTGGACTAGTAGAGGGTATCTGATGAATCAGGGAATACTGTATCGATATTCGCCTGAAACAGAGTCAGAAGAAGCACAGTTAGTTGTCCCTTGTCACGAGCGAGAACGTGTCCTACAGCAATATCATGATACTCCCACTGCAGGACATTGTGGAGCTGAGAATACGTATCATAAAATTGCTTCTAGGTATTTCTTTCCTGGCATGAGAAAGTTTATCGCCGAATACGTGAAAGATTGTGCTGAATGTAATCGGTACAAATCTAACAACCAGAAACCTGCTGGATTACTCAGAACGCCTATTTACTCACAAAGATTTGAGACGCTGGCAATAGACTTGTTTGGCCCTCTCCCAGAGACCCCAACTGGAAAAAATGGATTTTTCTTGTTGAAGATACAAGTACACGATGGGTCGAACTTTTTGCTCTAAAAGATGCTACAGCTATCAATTGCTCTAAAATATTGATAGAAGAAGTCTTCTTACGCTATGGCCTACCTAGAAGGGTAATCAGTGACAATGGCGTACAGTTCGTCAGTGCTGTAATGCAACAAACTTGTAAAATCTTGGGTATTAAGCAAGATCTTATACCGTTATACCATCCTCAAGCAAACCCTGCTGAACGAAAAAATCGAGACCTAAAACCCAAATTAGCAATTCTAGTTGGTGATTCACATGATACTTGGGAGGACAAACTACCCATGATACGTTTTGCTTTAAACACTGCAAAATGTGATTCTACAGGTCATACGGCAGCTTACCTTCAGTTCGGAAGAGAGCTTCGAACCACAGATGATGTCCAGCATGATATAAGAGCTGTCATTGATAACGATAACTTCGTCGCAGAGATAACACCTTACTTGAAAGAATTTGCACGTCTTACACCATTAATTAGAGAACGTGTAGAACAAAAACAAGATGCAAGAAAGGAGTATTTCGACAAGAAGCATAGACCCGCTTATTATCAACCATGTGATAAAGTTTGGATCACTTTACATCCCATAAGCAAGTCTAAGACCAAAACAAGTAAAAAATTCATGCCCAAACGTGAAGGACCTTATATTATCCTAACAAATAGATCACCAAATACATATGATGTTGCAGACCCTGCTGCCCCTGATCAAGTACTCGGTACTTATCATACCAGTATGTTGATGCCTTATCAACAATCATCTAGAGATAACGGTCCCGTTTTCCCTTTGAAAAGTAGAGGAAGACCACGTCGACACCCTCAGCAGCTTCCTAATCTCAATCCTGTCTCCTTACCGGGACGTCGGCGGAGCCAGAGGGGAGTCTGTAGCGCCCTCTATCTGCAGCGCCACCCATGGCATCGTCAACGAGAAGGCAGTCCCTCTCCAACAACCGACGGTATGAGACATGTCCATATGACTTTCATGTTTATTTTTTTTCTTCAAATTTAAATGTTTTAGTTGTTATTTAGTATTATTTGTAGTATCTGTGCGTATCTGTGTTGTGCTCAAATTGTACCTAAAATTGTAATAAAATATTTTGAGCTATTTAAGGAACCTATTTCCTTGTTCCTAATAAGCCAGCTACATGCTACACGCTACAGTATGATTTCTTTTTAATGACACACTAAAACAGGAATGGGCAAATTGTTTCGGTCGCGGGCCAAAAAAAAAGTTGTGTAGGGCCAAGATAAATTTTCTAAAATTTTAAATTCAATATACACATTTTACAATTTAATTATAATATAGAGATGAAGGAAATAGCGGTTTCTCTTATAAAAGTTCCTTTTATTGAGGTTAGAAGTGAGATGGACTGATTCGAATAGATACTTATCTGTCAGTCTACTTCTAATTTTTAAAGTCCATAGTTGAAACACTTGTTCACATGCATAAGATGAAGAAAACATAGCACTGATTTTCTGTGCTGACAGGAGTTTAAAATGCGCAGTCTGCTACATGTGAGGTCTAATTCCCATATGTCTGCTCCACGAGAAGGAGATAACGCTTGTTAGCGCCAGTCTACAGCTATAACTAACAAAGAATTTCCGCTTTTATCACTTTAACGATTCCAAAGTCTGTGCTTGCTTTTCTGTCGATTTATGTTTCGTAGAACAAAAAATAGATAAAGCTAAAAGATCCTCAGTCCGTTGAAAAAAAAAGAAAAAAATCATTTAAAGAAAATAGAAAAGGAGATGAATATACAATATATAAACTATATATATTTTTATTTAATTTTGGTTGGACCGACAAATTAAAATTCTATCCACGGGCCGCAAAACACTTTCCAGTGGGCCGGAGTTGGCCCGCGGGCCGTACTTTGCCCATCCCTGCACTAAAAGAATTAGAATTTAAATTTCCGTTAAGCAGTATATTTTTCTCATGGTCATTTTTTACTTCTGAGAAACGTTTAGCAATCTCTCCCAAAATAGTGTGGTTATCATATGCGTATACATATATATGTCACCGTCACAAATGTTTACAATCGCAGTTGTAGCATACAATTTGTATGTAATCATTATGATAATAATGTATAATGATACAAACTTAAAGATGAGAGTTTTGTTATTTTAATACATTAAAACGGTCATGCTTGTAAAATAATGTAAACAGACATTTAAATATTAAATGCATTATCATATTTATGTAATATAGTTAATAGAAGCAATTTACTTAACTTTGTTTTTTTTTCTCTTTTGAAATTTAAAATATTTTATAAAATCCATACTTGTAATCATAGTATAATTAAAATTTCAATGTCTTTAAATTATATAGGTACAAAAAGGAATAAAAAGGCATATAACTTTTTATATGCATATTTAATTAAATAAACAAGTAATAAAAGTATCAAATGTTGTTTTTCTTATCTTTATTTGAGAAAATCGCAATAGTATTACCCTCATAACTTTGTAAATTGCTTCAACATATCTATAAAATTTACTGAGCTTAGTACTGGAGAAGAAAAGTATTTTTAATAAATGCATTACAGACATCCTAGTCTTAATGTTTCACATTTTGGCTTAAAGAAAGATGATAATTATTATAATAATAGCCCCATAATTTCAATTTGAAAAGTATAATTATTTATTTATTCATCATTTAATAGAAGTAGGGAAGGAAAATTTCAATAATATCCATAAGAAGGAAAATTTCTGCATAAGTCTATACATTTAGACAAATTGTATACTCAGATTTTTCTAGAAATGATATTTTTATCGAAATTTATTTGACCAAAATAATGTGAAATATTTAATTTGACAGTAAATAAAGACATTTTATTATCTATAAATGATTATAAATATAGGTTTCATGTCTCAAACACTGTTAATTTATGTAAATAATCTCTTTCAAATGAAAAAAAAATATTTTTCATGTTCAAACATCTAAAAGGGTTTTCATTTCATGCATTTTTATTAAATATACATGAAATATTTTCAAACTTCTCAACAGAAATATTTACTTCTACTCTCCCAAAGTTTGTCTTGAGGAGATGCTCGTGTTTACACAGTGCTTGTTTATTCACGAAAGTATTTAAGGCTCACAATTGAAGCTCATTTGACTTGCAAAAATCTTTTCTCTCCTTAACCCTACTTTTATCACATCCGTACTTCGAAGATCACGTTGGCGTCATTTTCCTATTCAATAAAATATTTCATCGATTACGAATTTTCCAAAAATTTGTTACTCTAACTGAGCAAACATTGATAATAATCCCTTGCCCTTCCAACATGAAAATGATAATGGATATTGTTTTTGACAGTGTTTCTCATTTATCATAAGAGGTATAACTCCGATTTCTCTACTGTCCAAATTATCTCTAATGTCCCAGATACTGCTTGGAGGAGAATTCAGATGAAAGTGTTGATCACTGATTGAAAGATTTTGAATGCATGTATACGTGCTTAGATTTATGTATGAAGGCATTTCGGTGCATATAATGGCTTTTATTTTCAAGTTTAGAAGAGAGAAATAAAAATATTTCTACCCATAAAATGACAGAATGCATCAGGAAACACATTAAATAATGTATCGCTCAAGAATGAAAATATGATTGGTGAATATAACTTAATGTATCTTTTGTATTTTGAAATGAATAATGCATAAACAGCGTCATTTCAAAGTTTCAAATATGTTTAAAATGTCTTAGTTCTTTTTGTGTTCAATTTCTCGAAGCCAAAATGAAATTTTTAAATTAAAATAAAATCTTAAAGCAGATGATTTGAATACTAAGACACTACCTACAATATAAAGGTAGTTGAAGTAATTCATTGATGATGCATGATATTATGTGTCTCCTTTACATGGAAATTCTTGTCAATTTGTTATTTACATAATTGTTAATGAAATTGCAATTATATTTGAAAGATATTTACAGGCATCCCAAACGTATATTTTTTAGTCTTTTTCACGTATTTTTTCATGAAGAATAATTATCATTAGACAGTTTTATTTTGATCTTGGGAAGTATCTTAAAATAAGTAAATTTTAATTCATTTTAATTAAATTTGTAACATATAGTACTAATAAATACACTTTCGTGATCATTTCATAAAATTGAAATCTATGATTTAATTGAAATACATTAATGAATGTTACTGATCTGTTGCCAACTCTTGATGGTAAATTTCAATTAATGGTACATGCTATACTTCTGTTATAATAATTGCTATAAATATATATCCGTTGGAAATATTATTTTAATGTAAACTTGTTTTTCTTTTTCTTCAATGAGGAGATATTATTGAGCTCATCCTTTTGCACGTTGATTCCCATTATTACCCCTCGAGTGCATAAAAATTGAAGTTACTACCATATTTTTCTCTGATATTATATTCCACACTACCATTATTTAAATTTTTTTTAAGAATGATTGATCAAATTTTAAGCCCAAGAGTTACATTGTGAATTTTCCTTCCTCTCATAAATTTATTATTCATAGCTCAGTCAAAATTAACTTGTAGAGGAATTTTATGCATTTATTTTAGAACTGAAAATTAGTTGAAGTTGTGTTTTATATTTTAAGTTGATAATCGATATCAATTTTGAAACTTTTCCTCCAGTATTTGTAATGAAAATATATTTTTTCTGTTTTGTTTTAATTTTTTTCTTGTGTGATTTGGTTGATTGATAAATCATAATTAGCAGCAATATATGAAATATAAAAGCATTGCTTGTAAAATAGCATTGATTATTAGAAATCCGTAAGCTTGAAATGAACCTGTAAAAATGGAAATCCTAGCAAATACATTCTTGTGTATTATAAAAAACTCATATTAATTATAAATTTATAAAAAATTATCATTAACTATAATTTCAGGATAAACTTTCGAGAATTATATTTTAATAATAATGTGCAAGGTTTGAGGCAGATTATTTTATTTTTTAGCAAAAAAAATGATTAATACTATTATTTTTTCAGTGAAAAATTTAGAAAATTATAGCTACTTCACTTGTTAAATCAGATTCGATATATATATATATATATATATAAATATATATATATATATATATATATATATATATATATATATATATATATATATATATATATATATATATATATATATATATATATACCTGCCACAATCTTGGAGATAAAAAATCACTAGATTCTACTGATTTTAAAGGAAAAAATCAGGAGACACTACTAGCGACGTTTCCGCTTGAAATAGAATGTTTAAATCGGTAGTAACGCAACAAAAGACAATTTTACGTTTTAAATTACACATTCTGAGAATATATTTTGTTTTATATTCTCAGTTTAATGTGAAAGATATTTTGTTTTAATCTTAACATTTTAATAAAATATTAATCAACCTCAAAATGGTTTATATAAAATAAGAAAATGTACTACATGTAAGAAAATAAACATAAAAGTTTATATCCCAATTTAAATTTTTATAGAGCACTACACTAATGCAATTTATCAGTATTAAACTTACAAAATAACAAAAAAACATAAATATCACCACTAAACAAATTTCATTTATTGGAAAATACTTCTAAGAATATAAAAATTAGCGAATACTTTGTCCATTGAAAACACAATATATTTTAAATATTGGAATAACTCATGGCAAGTGATTTTTTCATACTTTGCTGATTTAGCATTTTTTAGAAATGATTGGTAAACTAGTGTTTAAAACAATTTTTTCTATTTTGTATAGCATTTTGATAATATTTAGCTATAATTAAACTTTTTAAATTTTTAGTAGAAAATTTTAAGATCTGAATCTAAACTTATTTTATTTATTATTTTTTTGTATAATTGAACACCTGTTCACATTGTAAAATGTTAATTTCTTAAAATTATAAGCCTAACAGCGAGATAGTGGAAAGATTTTTCAGAAACTCATCTACTAAAAAACTCAATAGTTTTTTTTTTCGAAATTTTGGCTGTTTTTAAGTTTTTCACTGAAATTCCCAAAAATCAGTGGATTTTCAAATATTATTGGGAAATCGTTAGAAATGATAAAAAATCTGGAGTTTCCCGATAAAAACAGTAGAGCTGAATGACATAAAATATAATGCAAAACTTTATAAACAATTTATTGCCGACCGATTGCTGAGTGGTTAGCTTTCCTGACCTGTGGGTCCCGGGTTCAAATCCCGGTTTGGGCAAGGATGTAATTTTTTTTGTTCTTTCAGTGTTTCTCTGTTCCTTCTTCTGTGATGATGTATGAATGCGGCCCACCCTATAAACGGGTTTGTGGTGGTATGGGGCAGGCAACGCATCTTGCCTCCGTGACTTGGTTCACAGGTGCCCACTGGGTAACAGCAAATGAGTCGCAGTTTTTGGCCAAGAGTTCGTCAACCAAGTGCCCACCATTTGAAATATATAAATAATTTATTTCTGTTTAATAAATATTCAGACACTTTATTCTTAATGAAAAAAAAGTTATTTTTTGTCAAAATTATTCCGTATATTTAAAATTTATAATCCCTTATTTATTATATTTAAACTATATTGCTTCCTTGAATTTTTTTAAATTTACATGAAAAATATATTATTATATATATTTAAGTCATTATCAGTTACTCATAATCCTTCGTATTTTTTAAACAATTTTACCATGAAATAATATATATCCAAACTATTTAGAAAATATTCTCAAATTTGCACTAATTTTTATATATTTATTAATATTACAACTTAAAATATATATAAATACTAAAACGCTTAATTAATTAGAGAGAAATTAGGTTAAATATTTTTCAATATTTTATGTGTTGCGTTTAGATTACCTTATTTTTATATAATTTTAAAATAACAAAAGCATCATTTGGTTAATCTTACGTGCTGTTAAAGGTTTAATAGATATTTCATAACCTTCACATTCCAAAAATATTCTTTCGATGAAACATAACTGTTAAGAAAAGAATACACCTGCAGAATTTTATATGATATCTTTATTCTGCAAATAATTACGTTACATCTCAGTACAATTTGGTTTATCTTTATTTGTCTATTTTCATCCCAAAAAGAAAGCATTGTGAAGCCCCCAATTGGAATTCCTTAATCGACTGGCTTTCGGAGAACAAGCAGCTACTGACAAGGACCAACTGAGATTGGTCATAGAAACGATTCTTTGATTACTTTTTCCCTCTTCTTTCCATTCTCTGTATTCGATGATTAACTTCGTATTCCACGAGATCTATTACAAGGAAATCAGTAATTCTATCAGAAAAGACATTGCTTAATGATGGGACATTAAGAGTTAAATCCGATTAATCAGCTTTGGCAACGGAGTGAACAGAAATAGAATGTATTCCTTTGTGTTTCATATGTCAGAAATAACGTATAAATTAAAGCCATGGCAATAGAACTTGATTACTTATATAACAAAGGAAGTTTGAAGGACAAATAATTTAGTCCTTCTGGTAATGAGATATTAATAATTATATTACATATTTT
>JAJQOW010001813.1:0-33175 GCA_037975125.1 Latrodectus hesperus | reverse complement strand
GTTGCACCAAAACAATACCATATGATACACAAAATGTTAATGCATTTAAAATGAATGATCGATTTAACTTGAAAAATTTCCATGCTGTCAAATGGATTGAAGATTTTGATATTTTGTACTCCAAATACTCACCAAACATACCTATTTTTGAGGAAGTGCGTAACTCATCCATGACTAAACGCAAATGATAGTTTCTCAAATCTAAGCATTTGTTTTGGAGACAATCTGCTGTTATCACTGAAAAGAAGAGCATTCCGATGATGATAAAAGACATATTTCTACTATCTATGCTTGATCGTGCACTAATGGTCAGTATCAGCATGTGTAAGCATTCTGCAGTCACTCGAAACACAGCAATCCCCATGTTAAAAGACATTGCATTTTCTAACTTTCCTACCAAAGCTACAGTATTTTTTACAGCTCCTTTACAAAGATAGAAGCGATTCTTTTCTTGTAATAGTCTTTTCAAATTTGATGCAAGATGGCAAGACTCAAGACAAGAGATAGTATAAAACGTCATTGACGCAAATAATGGTGCGTAACGTATAAAAGCGTCAAAAAAATTCTCTGATTTTAGAAGAATTCTACGTACAGTTTCATTTTCCACTAAAGGTAAAATTAATTTTTTGAATTCAGATTTTTGTGTGTATGGGCAAATCCAACAGGCAAAAATGACGAAAAATATGAGCGTCATCTGTAAGCAAGCTGAAATCACAGAAACTTTCCTTTGGTAACTATCCAAAGTGGTTGGATTTATTAATTGACTAATGTGGCTTACTGATGAAATAAATTCCTTAATTTTAGTTTTTCCAATAAAAATGCTCCACCATATCAGTAAGGAGGTGAATAGTTCGACAATCATAAATGGGAACATAAATCTTACCCTTATATCTGAAAATATCAAATAGATGCACAAATATTTACTAAAAATTAAAAGCCATAGAACGTGAAATAATATCGGCGCAATATAAACAGAAACTTTTTTACTTTCGGAAAGGCAAGTTATTCCAATCAATTGAAAGAGAGAAGCGTATGAATACTTTCTCATCTTGATTTGCAAGCTTTATTCATTTACACTGTGCTTCAGAAATAAATAAAAATCACAAATACAAAGAAAAATTGCATCAGAATTTTTTTTAAAATTTCTGCAAAGAGTTTAATATTATAAGAAATATATTTTAGTAACTATACAAAAATTTCTATTGCATATGAATATTTAGAAAATGGAAAGAAGCGATTGATTATTGATAATTGTCTTCTCCAGCAAGAATGAGTTGTCAAACAATGATTATAAATTGACTGGAACATTGAATTCTAAAGTAATTTTTTAATAATATATATAAAAAATTTCCTTTGATAATAAGTGAAATCGTAAGAAATGTATATTAGATTTACTATCAATATCATTATGAAAATGTAACATTTGAATTGTATCCAAAATAAAAATATTATTTTCAGACAAAATATTTACTCCGAACAGTTATTACAATTGACAACCCATCATTTAAATTAAATGTTTTGCGCTTTTGCTGTTTTCTAATAATAGCTTCTTCCCTAATGTGTATGTCCTAAAACTTCTGTGTAAATTATCAATGAAAAAAGATGAATGTTTTTAAAAGAATACAAAGTAAACTAATCAATTTTGCTTATATTATTGACCAATGTAATATTACATGCATCAATAAAGTAACAGAAATTTATTGATTTGCTTTAATAGAATATTTCCTGGATCAATTTTCTGAAATTAATATGTCCATAAAATAAAATCCTTAATGTTCTTACTAATCGCCGTAACCAAGTTGATGACTAAAATGTTTATTAACCTTACTGAGACAAATAAAAATAATGATTTATTGATTTGCTTTGGTAAACGAAGCTTACACAAGTTTCACAGTGGCTTCAAATAAATATTTGGTTTTCGAACACTTTACAGTATTTGCCATTTCTATTGTACATTTTTAATTATGGTACCTCCAGTGAAGAGTTCTTTTCTTTTTTTTTTTTTTTTGCCTTTCCAAGTTCAAATGATACTGTGTATGAAGTCCATAGAAGGAAGAACTGTATATAAGAGATTTTATTAAATACATTTGTCTACCTGCTTGCTGCTTTGATATAATCCCTTGCATAGTAGAATAATGTCGCTTATTGTTGCATTCTTTCAGAGCAATCATAGATTTCATGCGAACTATAAGCGATGAATTTTTCCACTTTAAATATACATTTTCTCAACACCCCAAGTAAATTCCACTTTCCTTATCAATTGGGCATTTCTTAAATTTCCATTTTTTTATTTCATCAAAATTAAATTTTTTAATTAAAAATATGTGAGAGAATAGAAAAAAATACCACAAATTTTTATAAAACCTCACATTTACACTGCATGAAAAAAGTAGGACACTATTATTTTTTCAAATAAGAGAAGAACTTTGAATTTTTACAAAATAATTTTATTACAGCACTTATAAAAATTTACTTACAATCAGATCTTACACATTACTTACAATCAGTATCTGTAACATGAAATAAAAAAAAAGTTTTGCTTATTATAATTAAAAATTTATTTCAACCATATCATACTCTGGAAAAAAGGACAGTGCTAAATAATGAAAATAAAAGTCTTGTTAATCAGGAATTCTTCTGCCATTTGATTTAATTACTTCAAAGACTTTATTTGACACTGAATCATATAAGTCTTGAATTTGTGTTTAATAAAACTATCCCAAACACAATTCAGAGCTTCTCGAAGTTCTATCAAAGATTTATATTTCTTGCTCCAGTGTAGACACTGATAAGATATTGAAATCGACTTGCTACATCACTACATAAGACTAACACACATATTGGGATGGAATTGATAAAGTAGATTGTCACATCCAGAAGTATGTAACTAGAGTGCAATCTGTAGCACAAAAACAGTGACGTCGATTGCAACACAATAAGGTGCCTGAAAAGGCATTTCAATTCTAAGCTACAATCGTTAACATTTGAAATGATACTACGAAAGACTACGGCATCTAAAATTAAAAATATTTGATAGCATACTTTTTAGAAATATGGTCAACGGGATTTTACATATGTACTATTTACGTCGCAATAATATATAGCTTATAAATTACAGGAATCGATTTTATAATAGATTGACTATAATTTGAAGTTTTCTTTTCGTTTTATAGAAGCGCAAAATTTGGAGCTTACTGCTTAAATTTGAATTTTTTTAACTATATATGTTATAGTTTTTTCAAAGAAAATTTCAGAAACTATCAAGCAATATAAACGTTCATATTTGTCTAACTATTTGAGAACTTTTATTTCTATATAAAATCTTGAGATAAGATTTGAATAACATGTCATGTTTGTTGAGTATTTTTATTTGTATTATATTATTGAACTTTTGTACTGAGAGAAAATAAATATTCCTGTATCACACAAAGTTAAGGGAAATAACGAAAATAATATATCATATTAATTAAGAGCAAATAACAAAATTGTAGTTTAATCAAAAATTAAAAATCTATATTTCAAATGAAATTCTATTGTGATTACATTCTATAAATGATATGGTTTAGTATATTTTTATGATAAATAATATATTATTAAGTAAATTCCATTATTGAAAAATAACTAAGATTCTTACTTTAGAACAAATATGAATGAAGTCAGAAAATAGAATGTTAGAATATAAAAGAAAAATTATAAAGGCCTTATAAAACTATCTTTTAACAGGTCTTTTATTTGTTAAAATGTTGATGTTTTATAAAAATGCATGTAATGTTTCATTTTTTTCAAAAATAATTCACCATGCAAAACATTAAAAAATCTAGTTTTTATGATAATCTTTATAATAAAATATAAAAATATTTATATACTGAGCATTTTGTATTTTATTTATTTATATAATAATTCGCCAAGTTGTAAAATGTGAAGTAAGTGTATTTTTCACATTCTTATTTCATACTCTATTCGTGTAAGTAACATTTTTTACAAAGTAAATATTATATGCGTTTCATTACTTAATCAGACAAATAATATTTCACATAATAAATATGCATAAAATTTCACATTTATTGTAGTTTTAAAAACCAGTAGTAAATACATTTGTTATATGAATTCTATACATTCTGGTTGTTGTTGTCGTGTGCCAGCTAGGCTGGCATTATGGTGTGCGCTGCTCCACATTTCCAACTGAACCTTATTTAGGTGTATAGTCCGACTTCCTCAGTACACACATGCCATAGGTGCCCATTTATAGGGTAGGCCACCATTCACACCAGGAAAGGACAAAGACAGGATAGAGGAAGAAAGTACATCCATGCCCGAACAGAGATTCGAACCCGGGACCTCCCTATCCGCAGTCAGTTAGACATTGGAGATATTTCCCCCCTTCAGTTCTTCGCATTTTTATTGGTCAGCAAGACCATCAGCACGCCCAGCCTTGGTCATGCGACCAAGGCTAGGCGTAGGATAAAAAAATTATGAGGTATCCAGTTTTTGTTTTCTTTTCACTACTGTGAACGGTAGCGCCGATGGTCAATTTTCAAAAGGATACAACGTTTCGATGGCTGATATATTCATCTTTGTGAATTTCTCAGGACACAGTTATCTGTGACACTTGTCAACCCATTGCTATCTACAATTGCTGAACAATGGCACTTGCTTACTGACGGGGGACGACACATTTGTTGATTCAAAGTCTGCAGCTATACTGGTCACTCAATGCATCTAAACTAGTTTTCCAATCATTCTTCCACGTGTGAAATCCTTCAGGTGATTTCTACTAGCCATATATCATGAAAGTACTTACATGCATTAGCAGCGAATGTCTTCAGTTGAGTCTGTGTTTTTTTCTTTTTAATGTTGTCTTGAATTGTGCTCATTCATCGCATACATTTTGCATACGCTCATGTCGCATTGAGACGTTTTCTTCGTGATATTTGCAAACGCATGAAATTTCTGCTGAATTGAGTGTTTATAGTTCTCAACATATGAACTCCTTTTCTACAAATATCATAGCTCTCTATTTAAAATTGCTTAAGTTTTTTCTGTTTACACTGGTAGATCTCAACTCAGGGCTAGTTCTTCTTCTTCTTCCTCTTCTTCGAGTTGGGTTTGTATGTCATTGAGCACCTCTGCTTTTATCAGCATTTTGTACTGTTAACTCCAAACCCAATGTTTCTTAGTTCCAGTTACTCGGGTCACCCACTTTATTAATAAAGTCTGATAACCCTTTAATGGAATCTAGGTGTAACTCTCTAGTATGGATGATGCCTAAAGAGGTTAATCTAGGGAGGGCAAGAGCCTCGCATTCATAAATGATATGCTTGGCCGTTTCCTCTTGCATATGACATTTCCTGCAGATAGGATCTTGCTGAAACAGTCCCATTTTATGGAGATGTTTTCTGAAATAGTAGTGCCCAGTTATGAAGCCTACGATTAAACGTATCTTCTGCCTAGAGCATCTTAGAATTTCATAGGAAATCCTCGCTGATGATCTACAGATCATACTTTTAGCGTGGGTTTGACCAGGAGATTTGAGCCAAGCTTCATACATCTTCCGTTTTTCCCATCTAAGAACATTGGTTTTTGCGGTCTTCAAATTGATCCCACAAAAAGGTTCTGGACCAATGGGAACAAAAGACGATCCTTGTTTAGCAAGCTCATCAGCCCTTTCATTACCTTCGATACCTTTGTGCCCTGGCACCCATACAAGGATCACCCTGTTTCTAGTTGCCAGTTCTGTAAGAAGGTTTCTACACTCCAGAATCATTTTAGATTTGATTTCGAAAGAATTAAGCGCTTTTAAAGCGGCTTGACTGTCACTGAAAATGAGAATCCGCTTACCGTAGTAGCCCTTCTTCATATTCAGTCGCAGACAGTGGATAATGGCCAAAACTTCTGCCTGGAAGACCGAAGCGTATCGCCCAAGGCTTACAGACAAGCTGATTCTTGGTGACATGCCACAAACTCCCAGTCCTGAGAGGCTGTTCTTGATCCATCTGTGTACCAGATTAGATATCCTGTTTTAGTTTCAAACATGTTGTTATCCCATTCTTCTCTAGTAGGAAAAACTATATCAAATGTCCTATCAAACATGTATGTTTTTTCCATGATGTCAGATGGCATCATGAAAGTAGGGTCTTGAATTTTCCTGGTGATGCCCTTGTGCCCTTTGGCAACAGGCTGGTCATACCAGTGGTTTTGCAGCTTCATTCTGTATGCATTCACTCTTGCAACGCTGCAGATGAAGATGTCCAAGGGAGTCAGATCCAACACAACCTCCAATGCTCTGGTTGGCGTGGTGGAAATTGCTCCTGTGATGCAGAGACAGGCTAGTCTTTGTAGACCCCCCAGTCTGTCAATCACAGTCTTCTGTTCCACCTTACGCCACCAGATCACACAGGCATATGTGAAAATGGGCCTGACAAAAGCTGTGTACATCCATAACATCAGTTTTGGATGTAAACCCCAGTTTTTACCAAGCATTCGCCTGCAAATCATAATGCTTTTCTTTGCTCGGTTGATCCTATCATCAATGTGCTTATTCCAGGTGAGTTTCTGGTCTAAATAGATGCCCAGATACTCCACCTCTGAAGCCACATTGATTTCAACATCAAAAAGTCTTGGTATGAAAAAACCTTTCCGTTTCTTTTTGCGTGTAAAAGGTACAAGGTAGGTTTTCTGAGGATTAACCATCAGGTCCCTATCCATGCACCATTGACCTACATAACTTAGAGCATCCTGCATGAGATGACAAGTTATGTCAAAATCTTTACCAAGGATAAGGATGACAATATCACCAGCATATCCCTGCGTATAATAGGGATTATCATTTAGATGTTTTATAAGGCTATTTACAACTAGGTTCCAAAGTAATGGTGACAGAACACTTCCTTGAGAACAACCTCTAGTAGTCTTTTTTTCAAATGATTCACCGAAGATGTTCATTTGTATATATCTATCCGAAATTAAGGCCTCAATCCAAGTACACAGGGTCTGATTAATCCCTGCCCCTCTAAGTGCATTGAGGATGGATGGATGGGAAGTATTATCAAAAGCACCCTGGATGTTGAGGAAAGTTGCCAAGGCAATATCCTTTTGATTCAGAGTGGCTTCAATCTTGGAAACTAGCTGATGTAGAGCAGTCTCTGTAGATTTGCCGGGTTGATAGGCAAATTGAAGAGCATGCAAGGGACTATTTCTACCCAAGTAATCTCTAATATGCCGATCAATAATTTTCTCCATAATTTTAAGAAAGAATGAAGAAAGACTGATTGGTCTGTATGACTTGGCCTGGTCATAAGTGTCCTTGCCAGGTTTTGGAATGAAAACAATCCTTGTCTTTTGCCATGTCTTTGGTATATATCCCAGGACCAAACTAGTTCTATAAATTCTAGTTAGCATTGGTATGACAACCTTCTCTGCCTTCTGGATCATGATGGGCATAACTCCATCAGGCCCAGGGCATTTTAGAGGTTTAAAGGCGAAAATTGCCCATTTAACAATGTTGTAGTTTATGATATTTTTAGCGATGGTCCATTGATTGCTATTGACTCTTTGCAAAGAGCCAATGCAATGTTCCCCTTCGTTGCTATAACTACTCTCTAGCTCCCGGGAAGTGGTTCCTGGTCATAATTTCCATAACCCCTTTTCCGGAAGCAGCAAAATTACCCTCCTCGTCTTTTAGGGTACCAACCAAAATAGGTTCATCCCTTTTAAGGAGTTTCTGGAGTCTAGCTCCTTCAGAAATAGAATCTATCTCGTCACAGAACTTCCTCCAGGAGTTAATTTTGCTTTTTCTAACAAGTTTGTTATAAATAGTGAGGGCCATTTTATAGTTCTCCCATTCACCATTTTTCTTAGCTTTGTTAAAAGTTTTCTAACATTTGCTCTTTCGGCAGCTAGAGAGTCATTCCACCAAGGGCATTGGAGTTTAGCTCTTCTAGTGCGAATGCGGCAATTGTTATGATAAGAATCTAGAATACTTCTCTGCAGAAGATCTGTTGTAACTTCTAGATCGTAGTTGTCTCTAATAGGTCTGTTCCCGAGCTCAATCAACCCAGTCAGTTCTTCTTGGAATTTCTTCCAGTCCGTCCTAACTGGGTCTCTGAATATGCGATCCAGACACACATTAGAGTGAATTTCAAAATGAATGTTTTGATGATCTGAACCAGAAGGTCTGTCATCTACTTTCCAGTATTTGATATTTTTACTAATCAGCGTTGTCGCTATAGTAATGTCAATTACTTCAGATCGATTGGAAGTAATAAAAGTTGGTTCGTTGCCCTCATTTAGAATATCTAACCCATAGTTTAGAATAAATTCCAAAAGGTACTCACCTCTTTTATTTGTGTCCGTACTTCCCCAGACAACATGATGAGCATTACAGTCTAGTCCTAGGACTACCTGTAAGTTGTTATTTCTGCAAAAGTTCATGAGCTTGTGCAGAGAATGGTCAGGTGGAGCCTTCTCTTCATAGGGCAGGTATCCAGAGCCAAAAACAATTTCCCTGTCCCTACCCTCTATGTTGAGTCTGACTTTCACAGCTGTCAGGTCCTTAAGAATAAATGCAGAGAGGGGAAGAACCTCAATGTTTTTATGTAAGAGTATACAAGTTCTAGCGTTACCATTAGTACAATAGATAAGCTTACCTTTAGTTCCTTTGAGACCACTGATTCTCCCCCTAACCAACCAGGGTTCCTGAATTAGGGCCAGGTGTATATCCCCAGCAAGAAACTTCTTACTGAGGTTAGTAGTACCACTTCTACTGTGATGGAGGTTGGCTTGAACTACCTTCACCCCCATCAGCAAGAGCAGGTTTGTCAAGTACTTTAGCCTGCACTTGGAGAAGTCCAATATGAAACCTATATCCCCTTACACGAAGTGTGGCAGCATCTAATTCAGGCACACTAAGAACGATGGTCCACCCAGATGGGTCGTTCTTAGTGTTAAGAACGTTCCACTCCATTGGAGTGACCCCACCGTTCTGAGCCTCGATTTTTCTCAGGAGCTCTTTAGGTTCCAGTTCATTACAGATTTTTGGCAGTTTTGCAATTATCTTGGTGGTTCTGACAAGTTTCCTTGCCTCACCCACCAAGAGTTTATGTTCCTGCCAAGGGTTTATATCACTGACATTCTGTTCCAGCCACTTTGAGCTCTCCAGATCTGCACAGTTGATAATAAGAGCCCCGTTTTCAAGTTTACAGGATAGGAAGGTTGGGGCAAAACCCTCCTCATTCCTTCCTATTTTCCTGGTTAACAAGAGTTCCAGGTCATAGGCCTGTTTCTCTGTTAACCGTTTTTTCGGTTGACCTTCTAAGAGCACGGCCATCTTGATCGCCGTGAGAGCCGCCCTGTAAGTAAATCCCTCAGGTCCTTCTCTTTTGGCAGCCTTTCCGACCTTGCCCTGGTTCATCCGGTTGGCAGGACGCTTCTCGCCTTTGGTTGCCTTGGGTTTTTCAACCCAAGTCCCCTCAGCGATTTTGCGCTCCTTCACCAGTTTCTTTTTCTGGGCACCAGATATTCTCTTTTTAAGCTTGATTCTGGTCAGAGAGTCAGTCATGCTAGAGATAGCTTCCTGACTCTCACCAGAAGAAGATGGTTTGGAGGTCATTTCTACCTCCTGTGAAGGTTTCATTGCTACCCCTTCATTAGATTGTCTCTGAGTTCCCTTGTCTTTTTCAGAAAGGTCTGCTTCAGAAGTTTCTCCTGCAAAAGCAGAAATGTTTGTTATTTTTAATGTCTTTTCAGCCATATAATAACAGTTAATAAGCTCAGGTAATATGACAGTCCACCCAGCATTGCCTGAGTTACTGGGCAAGGCAATTTACTCTAGAAGTTCGCCAGGCAACTAGAGGCTCCGTTATGACACCAATACCGCGGTGCCAATTAGCCCTAGGCACGGATCGCATAACACCAGGGTTTACGGGAGCTGGTTCGCGGCCTCTTATTCTATATTCAAGGCTATCCTGTCATTTCTACAGGACGTTTGGCTATCCACCACCTGCCTACGCGCCTGGTGGCTAGCTCAAGCCCCAGGGGGTACGCATACCCCCTGGTTCCAGGAGGGCTAGTTACAGAGAAGTATGCTGGTGCAACAAAAAAAACAAAAAAAAATAGAGTACATTATCATAATCGGTATATGCAAACATAAAATTGAACTCATTTTTACAAGCAGTTACTCGCATGTATTTTATTGAAATCAATACAATATATGTTACCAATCTACTAAAAATCTTTAAAGTACTTTATCAATAAAATAAAATTTAAAATTTATTTATTTTTAAATCATGAATAAAAATGGTTTCCTATTCTTAAAGGGTTATTTTATTATTTCTATATATATATATATATATATATATATATATATATATATATATATATATATATATATATATATATATATATATATATATATATATATATAACAATATAATTTTAAAAATACCATTTAATAATTATTTTTGATTAACTGCTCAGGGAGGCATATAGCTTTTTTCGTGATCCTCAATATGATTTTGACACTCACTGTAACTAGATTGAACTTCATTGAATTTTGCTGATGAATATTAAGTAAAATGCGGGATTAAGGAAATTTGTAGTACTTAGGTATATGCCTTTCATCTTTCATGATAGAATTTATCTAAGGAAACATAATATCATTGATTAAAAAACGAGATTCTGAAAACTAAAACTCTAAATACATTTGTGACTTTGTAATACAATAGTATAATTATGCGATTGTTGTTTGAAATGCAGTTAGTCTCTCAATATTTTCAAAATAATCATGACAAGAATGGTGAAGGCATTAAATTCACAGAAGACATTGTTATATTATATTTATTTTATCTTTGTCGAGTTTATCATCAATCAATTTCTAATAGTTTCATATAAACAGCAGAAAGTCGATATCGACTACTTTTGAAAACTCCAACTTCAAAAATAAACTATGCATTTTATGTATTATATATTTAAATTTATCTTAATTATCTATAGAATAATTTTTTGGACAAGTACTTCTTTCATTCATAGATCACTACAATAAAAAGCACATAACGGATATGTGTTAATTTCCATGGTAATATTGTAATTTTACTCAAGTGATTTCATATTTCAAAAGACGCATGTCATTTTATATGCTTGACACTATGACAGAGTACCGCTTTTTATCTACTTCGATAAATATAACTCATATTTTGTAACCTTTTAATTTTTGACATACATTGAATTAGTCTTTCTTATAATTTTAGGGAAGACTTGTTTCTTAAAAATACATTAACAAAACAAAGACACATTTAAAAATATTTTCCTTAATTAAGTAGATTTAATTTTACAAAAACGTTATTGTATTTTGTTAGAAAGACATTTAATCGTTAACTTTAGTGTTTTCCCTATAATGAAAAGTTATATGGTAGTTCAACATTATCAATATACATAAATTATGATTGTAAACATATCATAATTGTGCTATTAAATATTTTTATAAATTTATATCATAATTGTTTACCAAAATATTTTTGTATAAAAATACAATTGAAGATTTTTCCTCTTAGAGTTATAATATATTTTAATGCGACTATTCATTTAAACCAATTGCGTTTGGCATTTTAAAATTTTATAAAGCTACTGTATCATTAAGAAGACATTTTTATATCAGTAATTTATAAAACCTATCTTGGGAAGATAATTTTAAGCAAAAATGATGAATCTTTCTAATTTGAATGAAAATAGTACAAAAAGAAATTTCCAGAAGCTATATTTAATCTATTTACTTATTGTTGAAATTGCATATTGTAATTTGTAGTCTCATTTTTCTTTCCATAAGTAAAGAAATTAACTAAAAAAATTTAACTTAGTTCCTCATGAAATAATGTATAGCTTCTTATTTTGTTTGATAGGTATAAATCTCTTTTCAAATAAAAAGTGTTATTCTATAATTGGACCCCTAATATTCCATATACTGTGCATTCTTATATTTGCAAAATTTATCTTCTGCTGTAAAAGCTCGCCATATTTTTATTATAGTTTCTATCACATTTACGTATTTGTTGAAACTGCTTCTGCTGTGTTTCTGTGGTGGAATCTGTTCTTGAGAAAAACTAAGATAAAAACTTTTATTTCATCATTGAAACGTGCTGGCATACGGGTGTCTCCATTAAAGAAAAATGGCTACTTGAAGTATTTAGTAAGCTGTCTTTGCGTAGTGATATTTTTTTGTTGCGTGATATTTGATGATAGCTCCAGTTCTCTTTTCACGCGGAACATCACATCTGAACATTTGGTTTCAGTCAATACAGAAGAAGACATCATAAGGATTGTGCTGAAGACAACAGAATTTTTCGTCGAAAAATCCGTGTGGCACTTTCCTTTATGGATATCAATGTCATTTTATATCATAAGTTGCGCCGAAATAATAAGTCTTGCATCTAAAACTGGAAAAATTGTACAGAACTGTACTGTTTACAATCCTCATGCACTAATAAATGGAGCAATCTCACTTGTACAACGATTGGAAGATGCTATGTCTTTTTCAATGGGAGTGATCATCTTTCGTTTAATTCTCGATTGCGTTCGTATGCTAGTAAGACTAGTTGCTACTTACAGTGTATTTTACAGTTTCTCTATATCTTATGTTTTTATTTTCCTATTTTTCATATTGATAGCCGCAGCAGATATAGCTCAAACACGTTGTTTCGATTTGAGAAAACTGGATTTTAAGGTAATAATGAAAAACTCATCACCTAAAATTTGCATGTCCAAAGATTACGTCATGTACAAGGAATCTAAATCCCTAATTCGATTGACGGCATGTAAATGTTTTGTTGTAAACAGATCATATGCGTTAAAAGTCATAGCATTTTGTTTGACATATGGCATCGTAATGGTACAATTTAATACTTCTTCTCCTAGTGCTTGACTTTGCTGGGGTGCATGGTATCATGCATTTGATCTAGATGCCGCTAGATCCTGAAGGAATTGACACAGCAACAACAACAACTACTTAACCTCAAGAAACTCATATTAAATTCAAAATGTGAGGGATGTTTTCCTTTTTTACTACTGCTAGTTTTTATAAATATCATTTCAAACTTAAAAAATGAAGGAAAATATATTAAATTTCAATAAAGACTCACATTATTTATAATTTTAATACTTAGTTAAAATAATCAGGGCTATATCAGATTTAAAAATACTATTTTCATCATTTATTTCTTCTTATCGATATCCTAATTTCAAAATATGACATATTTCTTAAGTCAATTATAATTCCAACTATAAGATTATATTATGTTATTTACTCAAAGAAAAATGTTCTCTAAGAATGTTACTCTAAAAAAAGGAGGAAAGTTGAAAAAAAATGAAAATCTTAGATGAGAAGGAGAAATTCAAATGCTAACGAAAGCCTGGAGATTATCGTTCGGTAAGGTGGAAGTATTGTGAACTACAATATGCTAAACATCTAACTCTAATTGCCAATTTAAGAGAAGATTAATGGATTATTGCAACCAATAAGTTAGTGAAACAAACTTGCTCTGGTTGTATTCCTTGTAAAAATATTCAAAACCAAACCTACAGAAACACTTTCTGCATTTATTTCTAAGGACAGAATAAAAGCTGCTGCAATTTTTGATGCCTCAGGGATTGATTTCGAAGGCCCTTTGTATTTACGTTCTATAGAAAAGGACATAAGTTATACTTTTTACCTGTGTCCTTTAATGGGCTGCCCATCTTGAATTAGTTAATTATCTGTCTACAGAAACTTTTATTATGGATTTACGAAGATCCTTTGCTCAAAGAACCGATTCCTATGTATGAAGTCAGAAGATCAATATTTCTTTAAAGTTTTCTTTGTTCTTATTGCATTCTATAATTCCACAAAATGTTCAGCTTCAGCATGTTATTTTATTGATCTTATTTATTGTTCCTTCATTCAAATTTGCATTATTTTAGGAAATTAAGATTTCAAATACATGAAGTCAGCAAAACCATTCATTGCATTCCAAACTGAAAATTTTCCATTATGAAATTTCTATCAAACTCGTATTTAAAGAAAAGATAAATTTTTTATTCATTATTTATGCTTATAAAATGTATGAAATATAGCATGGAATACGTACTCTATCATATCGTGGTTAGAAGAACAGCAATCAGTGTACATATTCAGCAGAAATAAAAATTTACGTGTATGATTAAAATAAATAATTTTTTTGAAATAAAAAAGAAACATTTTAATTAATGTTAGACTAAGTTATACCAATATTTTTATTTAAGTTTAAACTATGAATCTTATAATCTTATGTATACATATCATAACTTTTACACTTTTAAAATTAACCCATTAATTAAATTTATTCCAAAATAAATTTTTTCAATTTAAGCTAAACTTAATTCATTTGGAAAATTTATAAGATATTAGTAGAAAACATGATATTTTAAGTGTTGGTATGAATAATATTTTACTTCTAGCCTTATATAGAGTATGAAAAATTTATATTATAATGTTGTCGAACTGAATTTATTTGTGAAAATATCTTATCACAATGTTCTTTTTGGAGACAGTACGATTTTATATATAACGTAAATAAATAAATAAATTGTAAGGTTAATCATAGAAATAATTATTATAAATAACGTAAAAAAACTAATTAACTTTGACTAAATACATTGATAATATTAATCCAATAAAAAATTCCAAATAGATCATTATTTTGCACCATTTTGATGATTAAGAAATGGTACTTTTATCAGCAACATCATTTTCGTATGAAAAGATAGAGATCTATGTAAATAGAATCAATATTTGTAAATTCCTTTTGTCTGTATTTTTATTTGAAATATGAAAACTAATCTTCACATAATGGTATTGTTTCAAATTATTTTTTTTTTCCATTTTAAAGGTAAAAAGTAAACAGGTTCCATCTGAAATAAATACTAAGTGAGCAATGCATCTCAAAATCTTTTCATAATTTATTTTTTTGAATGTATTATTAATAATTACTATAAGTTACTTTATCATATTATTTGTTAACTTAAATGAAGAAGTACTTCATTTTGTTACTCACTTTGGTATAAAGTTATGAACCGATAAAAAAGTTCCAAAGACATTGCTAAACAGTAATTAAAAATTCTGAGAATTGCTTCTTTTAAATTTACATTGTAAACAATCCATTTTATGAATTCACTTCAACATGATCAAGTTAAGACTAATTTTTTAAGCAATTTATTATATCACAAATTTTAATAATTGCTTAAAATGTAAATTAGGAATTGAAATAATCAAATAAGAACTGGAAAAATTTAATTAACTAAATGCTAATTTTTTTATTTGTTTGAAAATTAAGCCAACACACAGAAAATAAGTATGTATAATTCATATTAAAAAAAGAATGAAACCTCTAAAAGGATTATTTATGTAAAAATGTATTGAATGATATGACATAGGGCCACAAACAAAAAATTAAAACTTTTCATAGAAAATTTATTCTGGCAAAATTAGCAAGCGTGTTAAAACAGATAGGCAAAAAATATAGCAATTTTAATATTTATAGCTTATTGTTAAAAAAAAACCCTTCCCATTTCAAAATTGAGGAAATTAATTTATGCACTATTTTAAAAATGTTTAAAGTTTATAGTTATATAAAATGTAATTAAAATAAAAAAATTGTCGATTATTAATGATTATTTTTGTAAAAAATTATTTGTGATTCTTAGAAAATAATTTTCTAGAATTATGAGCATTTAGATTAAAGGAAATCACTTGTTTAATCTGTGATATCATAACCTATTTTTTTCAAAAATTTTCTAAAAGTAACTTTAAAAGAATATTGCATTGGCTTAAAATACATTTAAATATATATTACAAAGCCTTTTGAAATTTAAAAACCCCACCTTGTAAAGAGAAAACTCTTGTTTGATGCTCTAAATGAAAGGGGAACAGTGCAAGAGCTGAGATAAATCAAATTCATGCCGAAATAAAATTGAAATATGCCCATCAGAAAAGATCAAAGTGGATGGAAATGTGCAACACATTAGATGCAAGGACCTCAAATTCAAAACTTTGAAGAATTATTAAAAGCATTAATAACCAGCAAGAGCAATATGTAGAATGTAATTCCGTGAAAGTCATATTTGATCAGGCCTTTCGTGATGATAAATCTGCAGCTTATGGTTTAGCTGCCCATTACCAAACGATTAGTAGGCTTGATTTTACAAGTGAAAATCGACCGACTTTGATTAAAGCAAAAATTATTATTCATGGCTGTCGCACTTCTGATAGTGGTGACTCGAATTTTATCAAACCCTTCTCTCATCAAAAATTAGTCTATGCAATGGCATTCCTGGATCTGAGTAAAACTCCTGGCCCTGATGTCCTCCATGGGCAAATGCTTGAAAATCTTGGTCGAAAAGGAAAAAACAGAATTCTTGACATTTTTAATCAATCTTGGTTTAAGAATTGACTGCCCACTGAATGGAAAAGAGCCACTATCATCCCAGTCAAAAAACCTGGCAAACGTGTTTTCCCGAAGATTTTCGACCAATTGCACTGACGAACATGCCTTGCAAAAGCATGGAGAAAATTATTTTAATAAGAGTACATTACCATCTGTTTAAAAAAAACTACTGCCCAGTGAGCAATACGGCTTTAGAAAAGGTCACAGCACTACAGACCAAATTTTATATTTTTGTCAATCTGTTAGAGATGCCCAGAATTTCAAACCCACTCACCACACTGTGGCCGCTTTTCTGGACCTCACGAAGACCTTCGATAGAGTTTGGAAAGATAAACTGATTATCAAACATCATGATTATTTCAAAATCTGCGGCAGTGCTTTAACATGGATCGCAGACTTTCTTAAACACAGATCTATCAAGGTGAAGGTTAACAGGACTCTTTCAGAACCATTTAAGCTCGGCCAAGGTGTTCCTCAGGGCTCAGTACTTATCCTTACTCTTTTCACGATGTATATTACAATTGCATTGGGCTGTTTGCAGACGACATTGTGATCTTAAGTTCAGGAAAAAATAATAAAGATATTGAATCGAGAATTAATAATTCTCTTGCAGCTCTATCCGATTTTGCAAAGGAGCATAAAATCAGTTTTAATCCTCGAAAATAAATTGCCATTTTCTTCACAACCAATAAGCGTTTATATAATTATCAACCAAAACTAATGCTTGAAGGACAAAATCTCACTTACGAGAAGCATCACAAATATATTTGATTTATTCTTGATCAAGAGTGCACTAGTAACAAGCATATCGAAACATTGGTTTGAAAAGTAGAAAATGTCTTACCATTCTTAAATATATTGCTGGTAGAGACTTGGGTGCCGACGCAATAACCCATAGAACAACATATTTGACATTCATTCGGCCTATATTTAAATATAATTTCCCAATTTATTGTTGCGCATCCAAAATTAACTTTAAAAAATTAGAAGAAGTCCAATTAAGTGCTGCCCGGATTATCACGGGTCAGAGACATAGCTGTTATTCTGATATCGTTCTTCATGAGGCTGATTTGCAGCCGCTCAATACTAGAAGATAAGCTGGTCTTGTTAAATACTTTAATAAACTCTGCAGTCATGACCTCTGCAACAAGACTTCTATGTATCTTAACAGCTGGAGTAACCATCAAAGATTAAAGAGGAACAGCCCTTTCAGCATGGCCGCTTGTCTTCAACTTCCTAATTGTAATTTTGAACTCAACTCACAACAATGCTGCTTGTATCCTGCAGAGGGCCTCCCCGAGGTCCAATTCCACCTTAACTTAAGTTCCCATGTTAAAAAGAAAGACTGTATTCCAGAACATCTTAGACAACTGGCCTTGAAAGACCTAAACCACATCCCTAAGAATGCCATTAAAATCTATACTGATGGTAGTAAAATCGACAAACTAGCAGTCAGTGGCATATATATAGAAACCCCTCACACCATCTTGACTCTTTCTCATCGTAATCCTAATCATTGCTCTGTCTTCAGAAGTGAATTGATTGTAATAAACCTAGGACTAGAAACTATTATTTCTGAGGAGGATTATGGTGAACTATGGATATTGTCAGACAGCCGTTGTTCTTTCCACCATCTTAGTAATTGGCTTCTTGTAGGTGACAAGATCAGAAGCTCCATACTACTTAAATTAAAGCTCATTTCACTTAAACATGATGTTCAGTTGCATTGGATACCTTCACATGTGAAACTCCACGGGAATGAAATGGCAGATAATCTTGCTAAGGAGGGTTGCAGGATTTCAACAACTCCCTCTTCCACACTCACCTTTATGGAGTTATACTCCGGGGAAAAATCTAAAATCTTGGAGTAGTGGAAAGCACCCTTATTAATGATTGGTACAAGGGATCAAAACCGGGTTTGTCCCTTGACCTCCCTTGTGATAGACGTACCCGGACTACTCTATCGAGATTTGCTAGTGGTCACATCAAGTGCCTCACTTACAACTAGGGCAGGGAAACCTTCGTCACCTGCACCAAGTGTCAAAGTCATCAGGCCTTTCCTGAGCACCTTTTGGATTGCATGGGTCCCTCTACAGAGGATATCTTTAGCAATCCTCTCCTAGTCTTCGACTTCCTTACAGTCAACGGGCTCGTGGATCTTGTCTGACTTCGTCAGACAGAGAGGATAAGAAACAACAACAACTTATAAGGATCCATTTTTGGAACTACAACGGCACACTCACAGGGTGGCCATTTTTTAAGGTACTATTACTTTTTCTGCCATTTGTAGAGCTGAAAGATGGATATCTTAGTAGCCGAGCATTATGCAATAACGATATATATATATATGTGTGTGTGTACATATATATATATGTATATATATATATATATATATATATATATATATATATATATATATATATATATATATATATATATATATATATATACATACATATATTTATGTATATACATATATATATATATATATATATATATATATATATATATATATATATATATATATATATATATATATATATATATATATATATATATATATATGTATATATATATTCCTTTCGAAATTGCAGTTTTCACTTCATTTAATTTATGCAAAATGAGGTATTTAAGTGAAAAATATAATTCAGTTTTTGAACTTGATCTCAGTTCAAGCAATAAGAATCAGCTTTGTTTGCACACATCCGAAAATATAAAGTTACTGTTATAATTATTGCAATATCTGATAAAAAAATTTTTAATTACTAATGTTTTATAAAGAGCTAGCTTAGCACTGGGTTACATACCAAAGATATGGCAGAAGACTAGGATTGTTTTCATTCCTAAACCTGGCAATGACACCTATGACCAGGCCAAGTCTTACAGACCAATCAGTCTTTCTTCATTCTTTCTTAAAATTATGGAGAAAATCATTGATCGGCATATTAGAGATTACTTGGGTAGTAACGGTCCCTGGCATGCTCTTTAATTTGCCTATCAACCCGGCAAATCTACTGAAACTGCTTTACATCAGCTAGTTTCCAAGATTGAAAACACTCTGGATCAAAAAGAAATTACATTGGCAACTTTCCTCGACATCCAAGGTGCCTTTGATAACACTTCCCATCTATCCATCCTCAATGCACTTAGAGGGGCTGGGACTAATCAGACCCTGTGTACTTGGATTGAGGCCTTGATTTCGGATAGATGTATACAAATGAACATCTTTGGTGAGTCATTTGAAAAAAGACTACTAGAGGTTGTCCTCAAGGAGGTGTTCCCTCACCATTACTTTGGAACCTAGTTGTAAATAGCCTTATAAAATATTTAAAGGATAGGGGCTATTATACACAAGGATATTCTGATGACATTGTCATCCTTATCCTTGGCAAAGATTTCGACATAACTTGTCATCTCATGTAGGATGCTCTAAGTGATGTAGGTCAATGGTACATGGATAGGGACCTGATGGTTAATCCTCAAAAAACCAACCTTTTACATGCAAAAGGAAACGTAAGGGTTTTTTCATACCAAGACATTTTGATGGTGAAATCAATGTGACTTCAGAGGTGAAGTATCTGGGCATTTATTTTGACCAAACACTCACCTGGAATAAGCACATCGATGATAAAATTAACAGAGCAAAGAAAAGCATTATGATTTGCAGGCTAATGCTTGGTAAAAACTGGGGTCTACATCCAAAACTGATGTTGAGGATGTACACAGCTATTTTCAGGCCCATTCTCACATATGCCTGTGTGATCTGGTGGCGTAAGGTGGAACAGAAGACTGGCTGACAGACTAGGATGTCTACAAAGACTGGCCTGTCTCTGCATCACAGGAGCAATGTCCATCGCACCAACCAGAGCATTAGAAATTATGTTGGATCTGACTCCCTTAGACATCTTCATCTGCAGCACTGCCATAATGATTGCTTACAGAATGAAGCTACAAAACCAATGGTACGACCAACCTGTTGCCAAAGGGCACAAGGGTATTACCGGGAAAATTCAAGATCCTACTTTCCTGATGCCCTCGGACATCATGGAAAAGTCATACATGTTTAAAAGGACATTTCAAATATTTTTTCCAACTAGAGATGAATGGGACAACAACATGTTTGAAACTAAAAGAGGAGATCTAACCTGGTATACAGATGGATCATTGAAAAACAGCCTCTCAGGACTGGGAGTATGTGGCGTGTCACCAAGAACCAGCCTATCTGTAAACCTTAGGCGATACGCTACGGTCTTCCAGGCAGATTTTTTGGCCGTTATCCACTGTCTGCGACTAAATATGAGGAAGGGATACCACGGTAAGCGGATTCTCATTTTTAGTGACAGTCAAGCCACTTTAAAAGCCCTCAATTCTTTCGAAATCAAATCTAAAATGATTTTGGAATGTAGAAACCTTCTCATAGAACTGGCAACTAGAAACAAGGTGATCATTGTATGGGTGCCAGGGCACAAAGGTATCGAAGGTAATGAAAGGGCTGTTGAACTTGCTAAACAAGGATCGTCTTTTGCTCCCATCGATGCAGAAACTTTTTGTGGGATAAATTTGAAGACCGCGAAAACCAATATTCTTAGATGGGAAAAACGGATGCTGTATGAAGCTTGACTCTCCTGGTCAAACCCACGCTAAAAGTATGATCTGTGGAACATCAGCGAGGATTGCTTCTGAAATTCTAAGATGCTCTAGGCAGAAGATACGTTTAATCGTAGGCTTCATAACTGGGCACTACTATTTAAGAAAAAACATCCATAAAATGGGACTGTTTCAGCAAGACCCTATCTGCAGGAAATGTCATACCAAGAAGAAACAGCCAAGCATATCATTTACGAATGCGAGGCTCTTGCTTTCCCTAGATAAACTACTTTAGGCATCATCCATACTAGAGAGTTACATCTAGACTCCATTAAAGGATTATTGGATTTTATTAATAAAGTGGGTGACCCGAGCAACTGGAACTAGGAAACATTGGGTTTGGAGTTAATAGTAAAAAATGCTGATAAAAGCAGAGGTGCCCCAGACATACAAAGACAACTCTCTGAAGAAGAAGAAGAAGGTTTTATAAATGGGTATATTAAAAGGCTTTTTTATTAATAATGTGACATGACTTGAATTGAATATGTTACGTTACATTTATCCGAGTTGACATGTACTGTAGGCAAGTTCCGCGAAAAATATACGTTACCAAATGTTGCAGTTTAGTGGCCACACTTATGTCTAGTAATTTTTTTAATTAAATTTAAGCTCATGTTTTTATTTTTATTTTCAACTGAAAAATTTTAAGTTTACGATTAAACAATTGGATTATAAATTAAAAGTAAAGTTTCTATAGATTTATTTCAAGGAAAATAATAACTGCTGTATTTTTTACCCTACATCTTGAAAAACCATTAAAATTAAAAATATTTGATAGCATACTTTTTAGAAATATGGTCAACGGGATTTTACATATGTACTATTTATTTCGCAATAATATATAGCTAATGAATTACAGTAAATCGATTTTATAATAGATTGACAATTATTTTCAAGTTTTCTTTTCGTTTTATAGAAGCTCAAAATTTGGAGCTTAATGCTTGAAATTGAATTTTTTAACTATATATGTTATAGTTTTAACAACGAAAATTTCAGAAACTATCAAGCAATATAAAAGTTCATATTTGTCTAACTATTTGAGAGCTTTTATATCTATATAAAATTTTGAAATAAGATTTGAATAAAATTTCATGTTTGTTGAGTATTTTTATTTGTATTATATTATTGAACTTTTGTACTAAAAGAAAATAAATATTCCTGTATCACACAAAGTTAAGGGAAAAAGCAAAAATAATATATCATATTAATTAAGAGCAAATAACAAAATTGTAGTTTAATCAAAAATTAAAAATATATATTTCAAATGAAATTCTATTTTGATTAATTTCTATAGATGATATCGTAGAGTATATTTTTATGATAAATAATATATTATTAAGTAAATTCCATTATTGAAAAATAACTAAGACTCTTACTTTAGAACAAATATGAATGAAGTCAGAAAATAGAATGTTAGAATATAAAAGAAAAATTATAAAGGCCTTATAAAACTATCTTTTAACAGGTCTTTTATTTGTTGAAATGTTGATGTTTTATAAAAATGCATGTAATGTTTCATTATTTCTTTTCAAAAATAATTCACTATGCAAAACATTAAAAAATCTAGATTTTATGATAAGCTTTATACTAAATAATAAAAATATTTACTGTGCATATGTATTTTATTTATTTATATAATAATTCGCGAAGTTGTAAAATGTGAAATAAGTGTTTTTTTCACATTCTTATTTCATACTATTCGTGTAAATTACCTTTTTACAAAGTAAATATTATACTCGTTTCATTAATTAATCAGACAAATTATATTTCACATAATAAATATGTATAAAATTTCAGATTTTATGTAGTTTTAAACTAGCAGAGTAAATACATTCGTTATTATATGAATTCTATACATTCTGGTTTTTGTCGTGTGCCAGCTAGGCTGGCATTATGGTGTGTGCTGCTCCACTTTTCCAACTGAACCATATTTAAGTGTGGAGCCCGACTTCCTCAGCACACACATGCCATAGGTACCCATTCATAGGGTAGCCAACCATTCACACAAGAAAGTACAAAGACAGGATAGAGAGAGAAAGTACATCCATGCCCGAACCGAGATTCGAACCCGGGACCTCCCTATCCGCAGTCAGGCACGCTGACCACTAGACAAGTTGTGCGGCTATACATTCTGGTTTCTCCATTTTATAATCACATTTATATCAGCTAAAAGTTGTCACCTTTGTAGTATGATATAGCCTTCTTTTCTATGTAAATACAATAAGAGAATTTATTACATTAAGTTATTTCATCGGTTAATCATATTCAAACTATTTTAAGAATATAACAGAAACAGTTATTTTTTTTAACAATAAATGCATTAACCATAATCTTATTCATTTGGATTTTTATGCATATTCCTCAAAATACCATCACAAAACCTTTAATTGCATTACCAATTCTTGGCAGAATATTCCTTTTTGGCATAATACACTGCTGGACAGTTGCTAAGGACGGATCACAAGCCATGTAGCATAACATTAAGCGAAACACATGAGACCTAGTAGGATAAAATATAGTTGCCACACTGTTCCGACTTTAGAATAAAGAATATTTATTGTTCTGGAAAGTACAAAAGCTGGGAAACATCTGAAAAATGTTCATTTGATGCTGCATACAGAAAAATGGAACAATGCATCTAAAAGACAGCAGGCACCTTGAAGAAAGGTATCAGTACGGGATATGTCCACCGTGGAGTGTGATGCAACATTCTACACGTCGTATCATACTTTGCACAACATTATCCAGAAACTGTTGAGGCAATTTATCCCATTCCTCTGGGAATGCACGGATGAGGGTGTTCTTGTTTGTAGGAGGATAGTTTCAACCAGCAACTTGCCTCCCCAAAGCATCCCCCAAATTTTCAATGTGGTTTAGATCTGGAAAACGTGATGGCCATATGAGGCGTTGAATACCCTCGCTGTCTAGACAATCCTGAACAGAGAGTGTTCGATAACATGTTGCGAAGGGATTTTTGTCATAAATGTAAGCGGGAATCAGAAGTCACACACACCATTTAAGCGCACTATACGAAAACACAATTTTTTCCAAAAATGTATTTTTTATAATAAAATAATTACAAAAGTTAATATTGCAATTTTACATGCTACTGTGAAAAACAACTCGTTTGTGTATACATTGGGTATATTTTAAGATATAAGGGAATTTGGACATCAATGTAAGCGGGAATCAGAAGTCACACATACCATATAAATGAACTTTGCGAAAACACATTTTTCTCCCAAAATATATTTTTTATAATTAAATAAATACAACCGTTAATCTTGCAATGTTACGTGCTACTGAGAGAAAGCACTCGTTTGTGCATACGTTTGGTATTTCTTAAAATATTATTGAATTTGGACATCAATGTAAGTTGGAATCAGAAGTCACAAACACCATATAAGCACACTATACGAAAACACATTTTTTCCCAAAATGTATTTTTATAATAAAATAATTACAAAAGTTAATCTTGCAATGTTACATGCTTCTGAGAGAAACCACTCGTTTGTGTGTACGTTGGGTAATTCTTAGGATATAAGGGAATTTTGTCATAAATGTAAGCGGGAATCAGAAGTCACACATACCATATAAGCACACTATACGCAGACACATTTTTTCCCAAAATATATTTTTTATAATAAAATAAATACAACAGTTAATCTCGCAATGTTACATGCTACTGAGAGAAACCACTCGTTTGGGTATACGTTGGGTATTTCTTAAGATATTAGGGATTGTGGACATCAATGTAAGTGGGAATCAGAAGTCACACACACCATTTAAGCGCACTATACGAAAACACATTTTTTCCCCAAAATGTATTTTTTATAATAAAATAAATACAACAGATAATCTTGCAATGTTACATGCTTCTAAGAGAAACCACTCGTTTGTGTATACGTTGGGTATTTCTTAAGATATAAGGGAATTTTGGCAGTAATGTAAACGGTGATCAGAAGTCACACATACCATGCAAGCACACTATACGAATACACATTTCTCTCCCAAAATATATTTTTAATAATTAAATAAATACAACAATTTATCTTGCAATGTTACATACTACTGAGAGAAAGCACTCGTTTGTGTATACGTTGGGTAATTCTTAGGATTTAAGGGATTTTTGACAGTAAAGTAAGTGGGAATCAGAAGTCACACACACCATATAAGCGCACGATACGAAAACACATTTTTTTCCCAAAATTTATTTTTTATAATAAAATAATTACAACAGTTAATCTCGCAATGTTACATGCTACCGAGAAAAACCACTCTTTTGTGTATATGTTGGGTATTTCTTAAGATATTAGGGAATTTGAACATCAATGTAAGTGGGAAACAGAAGTCACACACACCATATAAGCGCACTATACGAAAACACATTTTTTTCCCAAAATTTATTTTATATATTTAATAAATACAACAGATAATCTTGCAATATTACATGCTTCTGAGAGAAACCACTCGGTTGTGTATACGTTGGGTAATTCTTAGGATATAAGGCAATTTTGTCATAAATGTAAGCGGGAATCAGAAGTCACACATTCCATATAAGCATACTATGCGAAAACACATTTTTCTCCCAAAATAGATATTTTGTAATTAAATGAATAAAACAGTTATTCTTGCAATGCTACATACTACTGAGAGAAACCACTCGTTTGTGTATACGTTGGGTAATTCTGAAGATATAAAGGATTTTTGTCATAAATGTAAGCGGGAATCAGAAGTCACACCATATAAGCGCACCATACGAAAACACAATTTTTTCCAAAAATGTATTTTTTAAAATAAAATAATTACAAAAGTTAATCTTGCAATGTTACATGCTAATGTGAAAAACAACTCGTTTGTGTATACATTGGGTATTTCTTAAGATATTAGGGATTTGGACATCAATGTAAGCGGGAATCAGAAGTCACACACACCATATAAGCGCACTATACGAAAACACATTTTTTTCCCAAAATGTATTTCTTATAATAAAATAATTACAAAAGTTAATCTTCCAATGTTACATGCTACTGAGAAAAACCACTCGTTTGTGTATACTTTGGGTATTACTTAGGATAGAAAGGAATTTTGGCAGTAATGTAAACAGGGATCAGACGTCACACATACTATGCAAGCACACTATACGAATACATATTTATCTCCCAAAATATATTTTTAATAATTAAATAAATACAACAGTTAATCTTGCGTTGTTACATGCTACTGAGAGAAAGCACTCGTTTGTGCTTACGTTGGGTATTTCTTAAGATATTAGGGAATTTGGACATCAATGTAAGCTGGAATCAGAAGTCACACATACCATATAATAACACTATACGAATACACATTTTACTCCCAAAATTTTTTTTATAATTAAATAAATACAACAGTTAATCTTGCAATGTTACATGCTACTGAGAGAAACCACATGTTTGTGTATACATTGGCTATTTCTTAAGATATTAATGAATTTGAACATCAATGTAAGCGGGAATCTCAAGTCACACACACCATATAAGCACACTATACGAAAACACATTTTTTCCTGTATTTTTTATAATAAAATAATTACAAAAGTTAATCTTGCAATGTTACATGCTACTGAGAAAAACCACTCGTTTGTGTATACCTTGGGTATTTCTTAAGATATTAGGGAATTTGGACATCAATGTAATTGGGAATCAGAAGTCACACACACCATGTAAGCGCACTATACGAAAACACATTTTTTCCCAAAATGTGTTTTTTATAATAAAATAATTACAACAGTTAATCTCGCAATGTTACATGCTACTGAGAAAAACCACTCGTTTGTGTATATGTTGGGTATTTCTTAAGATATTAGGGAATTTAGACATCAATGTAAGCGGGAATCAGAAGTCACACATACCATATAAGCGAACTATTCGAAAACACATTTTTCTCCCAAAATAAATTTTTTTTATATTAAATAAATAAAACAGTTAATCTTGCAATGTTACATGTTACTAAGAAAAACCAATCGTTTTTGCATATGTTGGGTATTTCTTAAGATATTAGGGAATTTGGACATCAATATAAGCGGGAATCAGAAGTCACATATACCATATAAGCGCAATATACGAAAACACATTTTTCTCCCAAAATATATTTTGTATAATAAAAAAATTACAATTTTTAATCTTGCAATGTAACATGCTTCTGAAAGAAACCACTCGTTTGTGTATACGTTGGGTAATTCTTGGGATATATAGGAATTTTGTCATAAATGTAAGCGGGAATCAGAAGTCACTCATACCATATAAGCACACTATACAAAAACACATTTTTTTCCCAAAATGTATTTTTTATCATAAAATAATTATAAAGGTTAATCTATCAATGTTACATGGTACTGAGCAAAACCACTATTTTGTGTGGAATGTATATCTCAAGCAAAGAAACAGGAAATTTCTGTATTTTTTGATAAGATATGAAAGGCAAAATGTTGATGTCTTTACAATTTATCAAACATCAGCATCCACTTCAATATTTAAAGGATTTCTGAAAACCCATTATGAAGAGTCATGTATAACAATTGTTCTTGACGATACAAAGCACACCTGACAAGTTGACTATAAGGTTAAAAAATTTAATTATTACTGAGCAATTAACGAAACAAGTAAATTCAACAACTCGGGGACATTTTATAGATGAATGGCCTAAAATTAATTCTCCAGACCAGTTAGCAGATAAATTGGATAACTATGCGGTGACTCATTTTTTGATAAAAAAGAGTGCATCTGGTCTTTAATTCCAGATATCCTTATAATGATGTCAATGATAAAGAATATCTTCTAGAAATATTTCCGCGAAGAACTCAAAAATGGCAATTCCAATCAACCTTACCTTATATAGATTCTTAATATCCCTCAAGGGCTTAGGTTGAAATCTGTTGCTTTGTTTCGTCTGAGGTCTGTTCATGAATATACCTAAACACAAACATCTCTATCTCATTAACGTGGTTCTATAATCTTTTTGCATTTTGTGTGATTCCTATGGAGAAATAGTCTTGTCTCACCTATTTAGATGTCCTTCTCTCCCTCGAACATAAGTCTAGTAACAACATTCAAATTAATTAATAAAAATGCGATTAAATTATGGTGAAAGGGTTAAGTGATCAATGAAAATGGTTAGAGTAAAAGTTGCGATATAAAAAGAGTTAGTCAAATTTAAAATGTGATTGATATTACGCATCATTAAACTACGTTACAAAATATCACTTAGTAATAGTTTAGAGCATAGCATCGTTTGTAAGCAAAGCCATTACATCTTCCAAACTTTTAAACTCTTTTATTAATAATGTAAAGCAAGACGCATTAGAAATTTTTGATATGTTTTTAGTGAAGTTTATTACAATAATTACATAAATATACATCATAACAGATATGAAGAAAAAATCAATTAAAAAACAAGAATTATTACAATTAGGAACAAAACTTCAGATTTTGCGAAACAAAATTTCTTATAAGACGAAATATGATCTATTTACAAATGTCATTCTTGCTGCATAATTTTTAAAAGATAATTGCAAAAATATAAGCAGAAAGCTTCATATATAAGAACATACATATACAGTGGTGAGGGCAAGTCCCGGATTTGCACCTTAAAGTCAACGTGTTTGGAATATTCACTCATCATTAAATACCTATTAATTTTGAGCAACGGTCAGATGATGAAGATCACACCTGAACTGGCTTTCCCCTCTCCACATCCATGCCACAGCAGCGGAAGAACTTTGGACGTCATAGATGAACGTGAACACTTCCCGAACCCATGGAACTCCAGCAACCCATTGAGGAAGAATGTGCTCATAATCTCAATCACTGTGTTAGGCAAATGATGCTTTGCTGATCATAATGGAAAGTGGCATGAGCTAATGAGCCACTGAAGCTCATGCGAAAATATAAAAGAACATTGTATTATTTTGTGACTTCATTATACTGTACCGAGCTTCACGGGTTCGTGTTGATTGAGAGTTGAATAAAGCAACCACTTAATGAACACAAGACTTTTATTCGTAAAAACTTCACTAGATAAACGAAATTCCCGCTGTAACAATCACAATTATACAGCTACAATTCGTCAGATATAACGAGAAACAGCTTCTAATCACAGGTCTCAAATACCTCAGACAGAGAACAACTAGCAGTCACAACTAATCGTCTTCACTCACTGATTGTCTTCACAAAAACTCTACTACTATTCCATGTCGGGCTGCGGTATTTATACCTGACTTGGCGGAGAAATCTACCAATTTCGTCAAGGCTCTGGAAGCTTCTAGGCTATCTCGGAAAATATTGGTCCTAGAGCTTAGGTGATGGATGTTTCCAGAAGTATCGATTTCTCGCCAAGTCGCCAAGAATCTCGCCAACCGTCGCCAAGTCGCCAAGAATCTCGCCAACTGTCGCCAAGTCGCCAAATCATTAGGAAATCCACTTTTAAACTACAACACGCCTAAATACCGCAATTTTTGCCCAAAATGTGAGAATTTCTGATCTGTCTGAGATATTTTAAGACAAATATAATCATTATTTACAAATTTGTAACATTGCCCCCCTCTCAAGGACTGCACGTCCCGGGCAGTACAATCCCCTGATAGGAGGCTAAATTTAATATAAAAGAATTTACATTTCAAGAGGATACAGAGCACATTACATACACAAGCAACTAAAAATACAAGAAAATAGAAAAGATTAAAATTATCTATACTATTTACAAACAGACCATGGTCTACTGATTTTTACTCTACATTACGATAAGGAGCTAATCTATCATAATGTACTACCTTTGGTTTTGAAGCAGATGATTTTCTTATACGAACCACGACGTCGTTCAGTCTTTTTAGGACTGTGTAGGGACCTTCCCAGTTGGCTTGCAACTTTGGAGAAAGTCCTTTACGTCGAATCGGGTTCCACAACCAAACTTTGTCACCTTCTTGGAATTCATGTCCCGTCGTTCTTGTGTCATACCTTGTCTTCATTCTTTCGGTCGTCAGGTTGATTCGGTCTCGAGCGAAGTTATGGACATCTTCAAGACGTGCCTGAAGGTCTCGAAGGTATTCCTCTGGCGATGAAGATGTATCCGGTGGACGACCAAACTGAAGATCACAAGGGAGACGAAGTTCGCGACCAAAGAGCATCTGTGAAGGAGTATATCCGGTAGTCTCATGGACAGCACTGCGATATGCAAGAAGAAACAGCGGTAGCTTCAAATCCCAATCTTGCTGATTTCTGGAAACCATAAGGGAGAGGTTATTCAAGATGGTTCTGTTAAACCTCTCTACCATGCCATCCGATTGTGGGTGTAGTGGCGTGGTCTGCGTCTTGTCTATTCCGAGAATTTGACACATTCCTTTAAACACAACAGAGGTGAAATTTGTCCCTTGATAAGAATGAATTTGTAAGGGTGTGCCGAATCTGGAAACCCATTGTTGCACTAGAACCTCGGCTACTGTAGTCGCCCCTTGATCGGGGATTGCAAACGCTTCAGGCCACTTAGTAAAGTAGTCCATGACAACTAGTATGTATTTTTTGCCATTTGAGGATCGTGGTAAAGGACCCAAAATGTCCAATGCTATCCTCTCAAAAGGTGCTCCTACGTTGTACCGCTGCAACCTTCCTCGGCTACGTTTCTTCGGTCCTTTACGTGCCGCACAGTCATCACAAGATTGGCACCATTTCTCTACATCTTGTCTCGTTTTGCTCCAATAGAAGCGTTCTCTAACTTTCTGTAGAGTTTTCATTACTCCAAAGTGGCCTCCAGTTGAGCTACTATGCAATTCTTTCAAAACATCTGAAATTCTTGATTTTGGAAGAACAAGCTGCCATTTGAATTTACGTCCATCATCGGACTCCCATTTCCTGTATAAGACACCATTTCTTATATGGAGTGAGTCCCAAAGAGCCCAATATTGCTTAGTAGCAGGACTGTAGGTGGAGATATCCTGCCAACTTGGTCTCATACTAGAAGATTCTTTCAATTCAAGAATTGGATTTATATCTGGGTCATCTTTTTGGGCTTCCCTAAGTCCTTTATCACTCCATGGGTCTGGTTTTGATGGAGGTGAAACAGTAACTTGGCGTACCGAAGTATTTATCAGCTGATAGTTCTTCTCTACTCTAGAACAATATCGGCAGCTTTCATTACACGGTTTCCTTGATAGTGCATCAGCATTTCCATGAAGAGTTCCTTTGCGATGACGTATTTCCATTTTAAAAATTCCACCATCTTTTGTTTTCGGACAGTATCTACGGACGTGTCCGACTCCTCCGCAAGTCCAACACTGAATTTTCGTGTTTCTGACACCTTTACTCAATTCTAAGCTACGTAATTTTCGCCGGAGATCTTCAATTTGCTTTCTGAGATCATAGTCTGTATCAGTAGTAGAGACGGCTCTGATTGAGTGCCGGTCTTTACGCGTGGCCTGCTGGGCAGCTTCTATCTTATGTGCGTAGACTAGGGCAGATCCAATATCTTTGACATCGGCGAGTCTAAGTGTTTTCTGTATCTCCGGATCCCGCACACTATCAATGAAGTGATGGAGAGCCAAATCTTGACGTGTCTCAGCTGGGCAGTCCGAAAATGCTAGATGGGAAAGTCGCTGAATATCGGCAGCCAATTCTTGTAGACTTTCACCCGCTTTTTGATAGCGGGACTTTAACTGTAGTCTGCTATATTCTTTGGTGCACTTATCTCCAAACCGCAGCTCAAGCGCACTCGATAAGGCTTGGAAATCGCGCCTCTGTTCCTCCGGAAGCGTCTCGAGGATGTCAGCCGCGTCTCCTCTTAAAGAAGCCGCCAGGTGAAAAGCTTGAGCTCGGGGATTCCATCCATTAGCTTCCGCTACCATCATAAACTGGGTCTTGTATACTTGCCAGGATGATTTCCCATCAAATGTTGAGAGTTTAATATTGGCTAGGGATGGCACAAATGCCACGTTGGGTTCCTCATGTCTGTTTGACATTTGCTTCTTCAAGCTTTCAATCTCCTTATTGATATTGTCTAATGCTTCTTCCACGTTTTCTTCTATCTCTAGAACTTTAGTTTCTACTGAAGTTACCTTATCCTCCATTGCATTCATCTTCTCCTGAATGATGTTGGAGAATTCTTCTTTAACACTTACAATGTCCTTCTTAAGCTCATCCTGTCCAGATTTTATCTCTTTCATCATCTCGGCGTTAATCTCTTCTTGTCTAGCTTTCATCTCTTCTTGTCCAGCTTTCATCACCTCCTGTCCAGATTTTATCTCTTTCATCATCTCGGTTTTAATCTCTTCTTGTCCAGCTTTCATCTCTTCTTGTCCAGCTTTCATCTCGGTTTTCATATCTTCTTGTCCAGCTTTCATCTCAGCCATCTGCTCCGCTAATTTTTCGAGAAGACTTTTCATTAAATCCATATCCATTTTTCTTGTGACACGCTGCATCAACTCTTCAATCCCACTTCTGACACCAGTTGTACCGAGCTTCACGGGTTCGTGTTGATTGAGAGTTGAATAAAGCAACCACTTAATGAACACAAGACTTTTATTCGTAAAAACTTCACTAGATAAACGAAATTCCCGCTGTAACAATCACAATTATACAGCTACAATTCGTCAGATATAACGAGAAACAGCTTCTAATCACAGGTCTCAAATACCTCAGACAGAGAACAACTAGCAGTCACAACTAATCGTCTTCACTCACTGATTGTCTTCACAAAAACTCTACTACTATTCCATGTCGGGCTGCGGTATTTATACCTGACTTGGCGGAGAAATCTACCAATTTCGCCAAGGCTCTGGAAGCTTCTAGGCTATCTCGGAAAATATTGGTCCTAGAGCTTAGGTGATGGATGTTTCCAGAAGTATCGATTTCTCGCCAAGTCGCCAAGAATCTCGCCAACCGTCGCCAAGTCGCCAAGAATCTCGCCAACTGTCGCCAAGTCGCCAAATTATTAGGAAATCCACTTTTAAACTACAACACGCCTAAATACCGCAATTTTTGCCCAAAATGTGAGAATTTCTGATCTGTCTGAGATATTTTAAGACAAATATAATCATTATTTACAAATTTGTAACAATA
>JAJQOW010001812.1:0-33192 GCA_037975125.1 Latrodectus hesperus | reverse complement strand
TTTCTTTTATTATAGTTAAAATATTTAAAATAATTTTCTTTTATATTTTAAGATTAATTAACAATTTTTAAGTACAATATATATAATGCAGACTTTAAATAAAACTATTTTTATTTCTTTTGCAAGGATCTGATACATTAATTTACACAATTACAATATATCTACAGTTGAATTATTTATTGAGTTGTTGAAAATTTTTTACAACATTAAAAATGATTTCAAAACAGTAAGGTAGAATCAAAATCTCTTTAAACTATTGTTCATCAATTCTAAATGATAAGAAAGAAAATGCTTTGAATTAAAAAAATTATTGATAATCTGTCATTGAAAATACTTTCATTTTTCAAACTTTAGTACTAGAAATGGAAATAACTTTATGATATTATGAAAAGAATTTACGAGAGTCAAGCAAACGAATTCTGAAAAAAAGTGTCGCTTTTTTAACATTTTACACTCACGTAATCTTGTAAAAAAATTAAAATTATTTTTTAATTTAATGCATCTTGCTTTTCATAAAAAGGCTGAAATGTGTTGTTCTTTTCAAAAGAAGATTTTTGGTTAAAATACTAGCTCTAAAAATATTAATGCCAGTTTGATATAAGAAAATAGGTATATTATTTTTCTATAATCTTGTTATAAAAACTTGAAAACTTATATTTTTTAAGAGTTAGTTCAGTTAGTTGAATTTTTACACACAAGATTAAAATTTGTACATAATACAAAAATTTTAGGACAATTAACAAATCTGTAATTTTGTGAATTGTATATTTCCAATTCAAAAACTTGAAGTAACCATAAACAATTTGTTCAGAAAGGATTTTAAAATTATACAGATGCATTTAGAAATCTGCACACTAAAAATATCCTATCTAAATATGTTTTTACCTGTTACCTTGTGAAATAAAAATAGATATTTCTATGGTAGAAAATATCTAATATTTACAAATATAAAAATATTGCTTAATAAATACTGATTGATTTTTATGAATATAGCTGTTCAACATGACAACTAAAGTGGATATAACAAAAACTGTTGTAATAAATAATATATAAAATTGAAGCTACCTATTTTACTGTAACAACAGTAATACTATATTTAAAATAAGCAAATGACACTAAATATCATAAATAATAGTTTAAAATTATTAGTTTTTCAATGTTTATACTACTTCTTTCATGATGGAAAACCAACTTGATGCCCAATGATATAAATCTGTAAAAAATTAAGCCCTTGTAATGCTGAAAAGTGAAAATCTTTGTAGCGAGGTATTAGAAACAATATCCTATCTCCTTTCTGGCTTCTTAAAACTAATTGCTGATTTTAAAATAGCAAGTTTCAAGCATTTTAAATGCATTGTAAATTAATGCATGTAGGTCATAGATATGCTGTCAGGTTTGGTTTGTTTGTCGCTCAACGGTCATTTTTTGCACACAAGGGCTAATTAGACCGGGACTTACGGCTTAAAGTGGATTCCGAACCACAACAAACATCCATGCCCAAGGTGGGATTCGAACCCACGAACTGTTGAACCAAAGGCAAGAGCTCTAACGATGCTGTCAGAAGGAAGACTTGTGAACTTCAGCTCACTTTAAAAAATTTCAAATACAGATGAAAAGTTTGTTTTTTCTGGTATATAAATGTAAAATACAATGTAATTTAGAATTTATAAAAACTCTTATTTGAAGAAACATTTAACATATCACACATGAACATTATTATTTACAATCTCATATAAGTATGTCAATACCAACCATCAACATATTCTGTATAGATATAGTGAAATTACACAAGACACATTTTTGAATTGAGAGACAATCTTGGTTCACTAAGCCCCTGATTATGTTATGTGTGTATACATATTTAAAATTATGTAATCTGCATATATATATATATATATATATATATATATATATATATATATAACATATATTAATATCTCTATATGACATAATCCTTTAACTAAGCAGAACTTTTAGATGCATTTTTCAGCTCACATAAATTAATCAAAATGAAATTGGTAAAAGTTATGGTGAAAATCAAAAGTTTTGTCTATTATCTAGTTCATTTGAAACTATAATGTAACAAACACAAAAGCAACATCCAGGAAACTTGGAATAATTTATATACGATTATAAATACTATCCAACCAAGTTAAAATTTAAATAATACCACCTAAAAGATGGAAAATAGATATCTCAAGATGTTGAAAAAGAGGAAATGGCAAATGCTAATAGGAGACAGGTTCTGCTAGCTAGGATAAACAGAATTTAAAGGCTGTAATACTGATAAAGAAGTTTATTATATCGACACAAACTGAATCAATTTACAAAAATTTATTATAAGAAACACTTCATCAAAATTTTAAGTAACTTCAAATTAATCAATTAGCATCAACAGCCATTATTTAACTTATAGTTTTCAGTAAAAGCAAAATTATGACATAAATCTCAACAAATCTAAAATTATTGGAACTAACATGCATATTCAAATTTTAAAAGTTCCATAATAATGAATGAAATTTAATATTCTTGTCACGTAACCCAACAAAATTACTGATTTGTTATATCATTAATAATCAACTAAATTAACTAGTAAAGAAATCCAACATGCTTATTTAAATCTAGTTATTCTATTTAATTTCTCGCCAACGTTTCCAATAATAAATAGCTTCATTTTAATGATGAATAATATCAAGAGCATTTTCCTGCTTCTTTATTACTAGCAAATAATTAGCAATTTTAAACACAGACATTTTTTATATGACAGTATTAAAGTTCAGATATTTTCCAAATCTCAAACACCAAGTTTGTAAACTTTAATAAATATAACAGTTAAAAATTGGGAAAATGTTCTACTAATATTAATAAGAATCAGTATTTATTATAATCTATGAACAATCTGTTTTGTTACGAAGGTTTTTGCATTAGTATTCTCTAGAAAATATATACACAACACTATGTAATAAATCCTATAGCAATTACATAAGCATTTATGATGTATAAAAAAACTTGCAAAAGTAAAAAAAATGTCTTGCATGTTAAAAGTGCTAAATAAAATTATCAGTATAGTTCACATCATTACTTTTGATGGCAAGAGAAAATGATTGTCTTTTTGTATACAATACCTATAATATTTGATTCGAGATAAGCAGATATTTAAACATCTGATTTAACAACCGAAAATAAAACCACAATAGTTAAAAATTACTTTCTGAATGTTTCATACTATAGATGTACATCCGGGCTATTACTTATATCTAAATTGATCAAAAGTAACTCCAGATATCTAATGAAATACACAATGAATATCTATATACACTAACGATTGACGTTATAAAATATTTTCGTATGCAATTTCAGAATCAGTAATCAATCTAACCTACTGCGTTTAATTTAACATTAAGTTTACAAATAATAGTAGAATAATATTTTTCGAGGAATATATCTGTAAAAGACAGCATATCTAAACGATTTCTCTGTTCAAAAAATTTAATAAATACACATTCAAATAGTAAACATTACGAGACGCTTGTAAAAAAGTCGCAATGATCGCCAATACATGGTGATACCAAACTAGCTCCTTTTTTTCAGCAAGCCAATTTTTAACACCAGTACGAATATCCAATCCCTTTGTGTTTGTAAGCAACGATTTTATCATAAATATTCTTTAATGATATTTTCTACATAATACCAAGCAAAAACTACTAAATGTGCAGATGTAGTGACATCAGTACATAGCATAAAGACAATGATATAAAAGGAATCGAGTTAATGTCATTTTTTTGTTGATCTGCTAAATTAAGGTCAATTTTAAAATTCTTTTATTGTATTTCTAGATAAAAGAGTATCTTTTCAATGAACTATATTATCTTTATCAAAATCATTAAGGAGTGAAAACGCGCACACTAACCAAGTTACCTTCAAAGCCTTCCCCAAGTGGTAAAATATTTTAGCTCTATATTGACTAATAATGGATTTATGTCTGTCCATTGTTGGCGGCCAAAATTGGGCGAATCTTGGATGGTCCCCATTTTGTTTTATGATGAAAATGATATGATGATAAGTTAAAATTAACACGCAAAGAAAAAGAAAGACAGTAAAAGCAAATAAATATTTAATACTTCTCAATTTTGAATACGTGAATTATTTAGCATCTAGATTTAATTATTATGCATGCCACATTCTAAATAATCACATCAGCAGTATAGCACATATTTTTATTGTCACATTTTTATCGTTTCCAATTTTTTCATCTTGTACTAGTTGAAATAAAAGTTTAGTTGTTAACGAATCAGAGATTTCGGAATGCAAAGAACAATAAATTAATAAAATATATTTAGTTTTCAAATTGTTACTATTTTTAGTATTGTAAAGGAAATTTTATTTTGATTCATAAATTGCTCTATTCAAAACAATTATCAAAAATCTGAAGTAGCAGTAATGTTTTAACTATTAGCGTTTTTGAAAATGTGATAAGCAAACATTTGAACTGCTTGATTTGCTTCTACAGCAGAAATTAGCAGCTTGTGTAAAAACGATTCCTTTTCCAAATTGTATGAAACGCTGCTTTTGCAGTATGAGTGTCAGTATTGTGCCTAAACATGTATTTATATATTTTAGTTCAAAATTAATGATTCCTAATGGTAATTTCGCATATGACTAGTCATTATTTATAAAGTAGTATCTTGTTTAATGTTTTCTCCTGGAAAAAATGCAAAAGTTTTTATTGTTTTATATTAATTTCACAATAAATGAACATTGGTTCTAACCTCAAACCGAAATTTTAGCTCGGTTTTGTTTGTAAGTATACAATTTTCTATTTTATGTCAATAATATTTTAACGTTTCATTTTCATTAGTATTGTTAAATTTTCTTCTTCACGTCTTAACAACCAGATAGGAAATGCTAGTTTAAGATTCCCTTCGAGTCAGACTATTGCTCTTTAATTTTTTTTTTTTTTGTGAAAAGAACATATTCAGTTAGTTAAATATCCTTTAATTCAAAATCTATAGAATCAACCACAGTTGAAAATCTGATTTATCCAATGTAAATTTATTAATTGGTGTGTCAATTGTTATGAAAGATTTCTCAAATTTCTTTTTCCTTTCACCAAATTTGAATTTAAAAATGCAAGTTTATTTAATAATAAAATATTAATATTGAAAAATATTTGCTAAATATGTAAAAAGGTAAAAGAAAAATTAATTTGACCATAAGTAAAATATTTAACCATGTATTTCCTCTCTTCAAATTAAAATTAAAATTTTATTTCACTAGCTTTGAGAAAAATTCTCAAAGTGAAAATTATTTTTTACATTTATACTTAAAATCACTTCTAATAGAAGGATTTCTCTGAAAATAGAATTTTCGAAACTTTTTGATAAAATTCATATAATTGACATACATCTAACTGAAAGTTGAGTTTTTCTTCAGGTATTAGAAAAGCATAAGATTAAATTCGTTACTTCTACTGTTTTCAGTGTATTCAGAAATAAAATTGGAAAATAGCCAATTCAGAAGAAGTATATGTGTTCCTTCTTCAACAAGTAAGATAAGGATTTCAGAAAATCCAGAAGATCTATAGAAAGTACAATAATTTAAATAAGGTTAAGTAATAGTGACATTCATATAAAATAACAATGTCGGTTATTGCGTTGAGTTAAATGAATTAAAAAGTAAAAATATGAAAATGAAACAAATAATGAAGTGATTTGTCATTATTTATTCTAGCATGTCATTAGAATCGGCAGAACTTTAATAGAATTTTTTTAATGCGAGTATTTACGTTAATTTTTTAAACTGAAATATTAATATTATTCACTTATTTTGGAATATCAAAACATGCTTAGTGAATACTGTTGAAAAAAATGTTTGTTTGCTGACTAATGCTTGCTAAACAGCAAACATTTTTGAATGTTCGTCAGTTTTATGCGAAATTGCAGTAATATGTTAAAACCAAATGTTTTCCAAGCAAAAGAAGAAAAGAAATGACTTTGAAAAAAATATTATAATTAATTCTCACACATTTATGGTAAACTTATTAGATTCCTTTCTTTAGAATTACCAAACCATAGTCAAATACTGATATTATCCAAAACCGTGACGGCACGAGAATATTTCACAGGCTTAGCTGTTTCAGAAATGCTTCCACCTTTGGCCCGAAACCCAATAATTTTGCCCTTTTGGACGTCGGATATATAAATTAACCCGTTTCTGCAATACGCCAAAGATTGCAATGTTCATCGCAGCCCTCTTATACCTTTTATATACGCTCAATTGCATCTGAGGGAGACCCTGTCTAGTCTGTTTGTAATTGGAGACAGAGCCACCAAGCCTAGTCTTAATAAACCTCTGAGTCAGAAATGACTTGATCCAATGAAACATATTTCCTCGGTTTTCCATTTCTATAATTTTCTTCACAGCAATTTCTTTCTCCACGCTCAATCAAAGGCAGTTTGGAAGTATATAAAAACTCCACAGAACTAACTGATTTTTCGATGCAAATAATCTTTAATCATCTGTGAAAGTCTAGCTACTTGTTCAACTGTATTTCTATTCTTACAAAAGTCAGTTTGTCTATATGAAAGACAAGAATGATTTTCGAAATAGAATTTTAGTCTATTAAAAGTCAAGCGTTTTGTCAACTTACAGGTAGCACCTGTAAGGGAAATAGGTCGATAGCTAGCAATTTCACCAGGATCTTTGTTGCTTTTGAGTATAAGAATAATTTCGTCCGTACACCACTCACTTGTGGAAGGTCCTTCCAAGACATATTAATTATATTCCGAAGAACATCCAGAGAGCCCTTCCCAAGGTTTATCAGGAATCAGTCGCAATTTTGTCCGGGTAAGGGCACTCACCCCGAATCAGTGTTTTTAATCAACACATGAGTCCAAATAAGGTGAATGAAGATTTAAACAAATTGTCCAACTCAAGAGTTAGCATGTCTGAGGACAAACTAAATCGCTATCACAAACCCTATCAGACAGGTAATAATTGCTAATATTTGCATAATATTTATTAAAGGCTCTAGCAATTTCCTTCTCTGTAGTAAGTAATTTATTGGCTCTTTTTATTGGTTATTTTCTAATTTATTTTTGATTGTTGATTCTAGATAGAAAGCGATGTGCCCTCAAGGCATCTTCCCTGTAATCCAAGCCCTCTAAGAAATTATAAAAAGTGACGCGTTTAGTTTCTTTAATAGCCCCTTTAAATAATGGCTTGTCTTTTACGAATTTCACTAAAATCACACATTATCCCAGTGGCTACAATTCTGGATCTAGCCTTATCAAGATTTTCTTTAAGCAATTGTAAATTATCTTTTCAGGAGGGAGAAAATCACCTCACCTATTCACCAGGAATACAACTTTTTAGCATACGTCAAAATAATTTCAATGAAGCCATAAAAAAACAATCCTTTCCGAGTTTATGGTTAAAAAGGGTTTCATTATTAGTGATGCAATACGATAATCCGTCAGATGTGTATATCTAGTCCAATTTGTTTTCCGTAGTTTCAAGCGAGGGAATATAATATTTTTACGACAACTTTGATGAACATCTAGTGAGGCCAACAATATACTGTGACAAGCTCCAGAAGGGGCTGGCAGTAAAGAAAGAGTAATAAATCTTGAGAGATTTGAGTGACAGATTAATAAATCTGGATGAGAAGAGGCTTTAGAAGAGACCCCATAGGACAGAAAAATAGGTAGTCTCTCAAAGTTTTCAATAAAATCTGCTTCACTTTCATCAATAAAATTTTCAAGAAGACGACCATCTAGGTTTGTGTTATTGTATCCCCATCTTCAGTAAAGAGCGTTGAAGTCCCCTATTAAAACTGAGCGCCTATTCCAGCGATCAATCTAGATTCGGACAGTTATTGGGAGGGCTGTGCATGACAAAATATCTGTAATGCTGGGAATTTTTCCAAATATTCATTTCCACAGCCTCAAGTCTATCCACTGTAATTATAATGTGTCTTAAAGCTATACTTGCTGTATAAGTATTTTTTAACAAAGATAATTATGCTAGAGGCCACTTGTCAAGATCATTCGAAACAGAAAGTTTTATATCCATTAATATAATAGTAATTTAATTTTTGGGTAGAAGCTCCACTTTCTACTATGCCCAGGATGTCAATGTTATGATTAAAAACAATAAGATTTAGCTCGGCGAACTTGTCACTCAACTTGAGATCACCAGAATTCCAAAAAATCTCTATGATCTTAAAATTAGTGATAGTCTTTGCCTTGAAAAGGGCCTTTTAGAGAAACAGCAGCCAGATGTCTCCGGAAGAACGCAATAGGCTGCATGAAGCGGCAGGTGTTAATCGCTTAGTGAGAACAGGGGGCACTACGTGAAGGCGACTGAAATCGCTCCCAGTCTCCAAAATATTGGAGGGTTTATTAAAATTCACTGTATCCAAGAAATTTGTTTTCAGATTGAGTACCATCTGAATTATTTTCCTTCACTCATATTGCAAAATACCATATAGTTGAAAAAATTCATTTAATATGACTTGAGTGCCTTTTATAAGGAGAAAGAATAATCTTCAAAAAGATAGATTTGATCACGTCCAGATTGCCAATATTACTTGTTCAGTGTTATATACAGGGTGATTATAAAAATACTTTGCCAACATCTGCACTTCTAGCGTCCATTCTATTTAACCGATCAAGATGATATTTCAAATATAGTTCTTTTGAGATATGCGCTTGAGATTCTGTGAATGGCAACACAGTGGCCCTCGCAGTTACAGTTATAGTGACAGAAACTCGAAATTTTCGAATGGCAACGTCTACTTTTTACCATCGCAAAATGTTCAGCACATGCGAAAACCCTAAATAGCGTTGAAACGGTACCGATATGTCTAAAAACGGACGTGTTCTGCAAACACAAAAAAGAGTTCTGAAAACCGGCCAATAAAACACGATCTGGGCGCACGCAATAAATTTGCATGTGACAGAGTCAAGAAACCAATCACAGAACACCGGTCGCCAGATATTCAACGTAGGAAACCTATAAAATAACAAGCGGGTATGCGAAGTCGTCATTCGGGAACTCGCACATGCCGACGATATGAGTCTTCCTAGGAAAGTTCGCGGTGAATTGATCAAACTCTATTACCAAAATGGGATGAACGCTGCGGAAGCCTTGCGTGTGTATCGCCGCAATCATCGACAACGACGTGGCCCATGTACTCTGCAAGCTCTGCGTGATTTAGTGCGGAAATTCGAAGATACCGGCTACACCTGTGACTAACAGCGCTCCGGACGGCCAACTGTTTCTGAGGACGTTGTCATGAAAGTGCACCATACAGTGACTGCAGGACACACAGAAACCGCAAGAGGCATAGCACGCGTGTTGGATATTCCGAACTCAACGGTCCGCAAGCTCTTGCGCTCGGTACTTCACATGTTTCCCTATCGGTTCCAGCGCGTCCAGATGTTGGAGCCGGGTGACCCACAACAACGTCTGGACTTCGCAAATGCATTTTTGTTACGATATGATGCGGATAACGACTGGCCACTTCGCATACTATGGACGGACGAGGCGCATTTCACCTTAAATGGCAGCATTAACACAAAGAACTGTGTGCACTGGGGAGAGACGAATCCTCCTGCTGTGGCGCCAGTACCATTATTTGACTCCAAAGTGACTGCGTGGTGCGGCATTACAGCTACATTTGTTCTGGGCCCGTTCTTCTTTGAGGAAACGACCCCGACTGGCCCTGCAACATGTTCTGTAACGGGCCCTCGGTATGCAGCTATGCTGAAAAATTATGTCTTACCGGAGTTGCGTCGGCTGAATGCACTCAATGACATTGTTTGGATGCAAGATGGCGCACCTCCACATATAGCGAGGTCAGTTAAAAGGCTCCTGGATCAGCATTTTGGTGATCGCATCATCTCACGCTATTATCCTTTTCCGTGGCCTGCGCGATCCCCAGATCTGACGCCTATGGATTTCTGGTTTTGGGGCTATCTCAAATCCAGAGTTTATCTGTGCAATCCTCAAACATTGTTGGACTTAAAGGATTCTATACGGCGTGAGATTGGAAACATCCCTCGTTCCATGTTGCGTGCAGCGACATTGTCCACCGTCTCCCGCATGCAATGCGTAATTGCCTGTGATGGCACTCATGTGGAAAATGTTTGAAATTTATAAAGATTTTTTTTTCTCTATGTGTTCTCATGATTGAGCAGTGTCTTGTCTCTGTCGTATGCATTATTCCTCCGTGCGCCTTGAAGAACTGTTTGCATGTGTATAACACGTTGGTTTTCGGACATATCGGTACCGTTTCAACGCTATTTAGGGTTTTCGCATGTGCTGAACATTTTGCGATGGTAAAAAGTAGGCGTTGCCTTTCGAAAATTTCGAGTTTCTGTCACTATAACTGTAAACGTGAGGGCCACTGTGTTGCCATTCACAGAATCTCGAGCGCATATCTCAAAAGAACTATATTTGAAGTATCATCTTGATCGGTTAAATAGAATGGACGCTAGAAGTGCAGATGTTGGCAAAGTTTTTTTATAATCACCCTGTATATTGAAGATGAAAATAGGAAAACAGGGATTTCGTAATAAAGTACATTTATTTTCGAAACATAATTCAAAATTAGAAACAATCTTTCGTAGAGCGTACCGCAGCGAAACGTACAGGATAAGAGTCATTTTAGTTCCCGCAGATGTTGAGGCATGCTGATTCCAATGCCGTGGACAATTGTGCTAAACTATGCTGGTAAAGATTTATGCCAGGAACAACCAGATCGAAATGATGACACAGATTTTCAATTGGACTTACACCAGGTGAGTTTTGGATCAGGGGAGAACGGTAAACCCATCCTGGTGGTCTTCGAACTACGAACGTAAAATATCAACTACTCAGATTTTTCTACAAGTAAGATGCCATAATCCTGAGGAAATACAATTCATATATATGGAGAGAATAATCCTCAAGGACAGATGCGACATCGTGTCTTCCACAATGATGAGTGAACCTACAGAAGGCCAAGAAAACACTCCTCTGACCATAATACTCCGAAATACAGCATAAACCATTATGGGAATGGTAGCATGGGGTGTGATTTCAGATTTTTCCCGTCGTAATGTCTTCGTGAACCGGTTTGATAGAGCATAAAATGGTGATACATAGGAAAAAGTTATCTGTCGCCACTCAGTGGTTATCCAATAGTAGAATTCGCGTGCAAATTCCAGAATTCATCTCCAATGAACAGTAATCAGGGTAGGTGCATGAACCCGGCATATGATTCGGAGGACGAGAATCAGCAAAGTTTGTGGAATAGTTGCTTGAGAGGCACTATTGGTAGCCCTTTGGCTAATATGGGCGATCAGTTGTTCAACGGTAGCAACTCTGTTCCTCCAAGCGTATCTCCGCAGCCATAGTTAACCTCTATCATCTATGATCACAGATAAAACACATTTGTAACATAGCTATATTTGGAGTCCCGTTTGTCCTATACTTTTACCACGACTGTACGAGAACAGTTCACAAAATAACCGTTTTGGAAATGCCTTACATCCTTAGCCCGAAAGCCAATAATCTTGCCCTTTTGGACGTCGGATATATAAATTACCCCGTTTCTGTATTACGCCAACGATTGCAATGTCCATTGCAGTTCTCTTATATTCTTTATATACGCTCAATTGCACAGTGCTGCCACCTACCTTCTGTGATTGGTTATTTAACGTCGAGAGTACACGGTGCTCACATTAATGTAATTGGGCTGTATAACATTTATTTATTGCATGGCACATTGAGAAGACCAATTTTTAAACAATTTCAAATGTAATAAATATGCTTCGAAATAGTTTTCAAATGAAAATTTTTATTAAAAGTCTTCCTCTAAGCAGTCGTTTGTTTTCAACTCCTAGTAAAGACATGGGTTCTGAATACAAAAGCTTATTATTACTCGCATAGGTAAGGTAGCTTTCAGAAAACCGCAGTTTAAAAAGGTTATAAAAATCAAACAAAGTTATCTTTCCAAACGCATGGAAGTTTGATTTCGGGAATTTATTCTATAATACAATATGTGGCTTTAAAATATAGATTATTTCAATGACATATTTGAACAGCGAAATGAACTCACCATATTCATACTTAAATCAAAATTGATCCTTTGATGAAACAAATTAATTCATTAAGAACCGTGGTAGAAAAGATTTCTTCGGAAATGTTTCTTTCTATAAGTAAATTCTTAACTGAAAATTATGAAAAAAATCACCAAGACGTGTAATTAAAAATAATAAATTAACATATTTGCTGTCTGGAGAAAAATTTTACGAAGTATTTCATTTCAAATTTTAGTGTCTAGCCTTATCACGATTTTCTTTAAGCAACTGTAAATTATCTTTCCATGAGGGAGAATATCACCTCATCTATTCACCAGGAATACAACTTTTAGCATAGGTCAAAATAATTTCTGTGAAACCATAAGCAATCCTTTCCGAGTTTCTAGTTAAAAAGGGTTTCATTATTAGTGATGCAATAAGATAATCCGTCAGATGTGTATATCTAGTCCAATTTGTTTTCCGTAGTTTCAAGCGAATATAATATTCTTACGACAACTTTGATGAACATCTAGTGAGGCCAACAATATACTGTGACAAGCTCCAGAAGGGGCTGGCAGTAAAGAAAGAGTAATAATTCTTGAGAGATTTGAGTGACAGATTAATAAATCTGGATAAGAATAGCCCCCCCATAGGACAGAAAAATAGGTAGTCTCTGAAAGTTTTCAATAAAATCTGCTTCACTTTCATCAATAAAATTTTCAAGAAGACGACCATCTAGGTTAGTGTTATTGTATCACCATCTTCAGTAAAGAGCGTTGAAGTCCCCTATTAAAATTGAGCGCCTATTCCAGCGATCAATCTAGATTCGGACAGTTATTGGGAGGGCTGTGCATGACAAAATCTCTGTAATGCTGGGAATTTCTCCAAATATTCATTTCCACATCCTCAAGTCTATCCACTGTAATTATAATGTGTCTTAAAGCTATACTTGCTGTATAAGTATTTTTAACAAAGATAATTATTCTAGAGGCCACTCGTCAAGATCATTCCAAACAGAAAGTTTTATATCCATTAATATAATAGTAATTTAATTTTTGGGTAGAAGCTCCACTTTCTACTATGCCCAGGATGTCAATGTTATGATTAAAAACAATAAGATTTAGCTCGGCGAACTTGTCACTCAACTTGAGATCACCAGAATTCCAAAAAATCTCTGTAATTTTAAAATTTGTGATAGTCCTTGCCTTGAAAAGGGCCTTTTAGAGAAACAGCAGCCAGATGTCTCCGGAAGAACGCAATAGGCTGCATGAAGCGGCAGGTGTTAATCGCTTAGTGAGAACAGGGGGCACTACGTGAAGGCGACTGAAATCGCTCCCAGTCTCCAAAATATTGGAGGGTTTATTAAAATTCACTGTATCCAAGAAATTTGTTTTCAGATTGAGTACTATCTGAATTATTTTCCTTCACTCACATTGCAAAATATCATATAGTTGAAAAAATTTAATTTAATATTACTTGAGTGCCTTTTATAAGGAGAAAGAATAATCTTCAAAAAGATAGATTTGATCACGTACAGATTGCCAATATTACTTGTTCAGTGTTATGTATATTGAAGATGAAAATTGGAATACAGGGATTTCGTAATAAAGTACATTTAGTTTCGAAACATAATTCAAAATTGGAAACAATCTTTCGTAGAGCGTACCGCAGCGAAACATACATGATAAGAGTCATTTTAGTTCCTGCAGATGTTGAGGCATGCTGATTCCAATGCCGTGGACAATTGTGCTAAACTATGCTGGTAAAGATTTATGCCAGGAACAACCAGATCGAAATGATGACACAGATTTTCCATTGGACTTACGCCAGGTGAGTTTTGGATCAGGGGAGAATGGTAAACCCATCCTGGTGGTCTTCGAACTACGAACGTAAAATATCAACTACTCAGATTTTTCTACAAGTAAGATGCCATAATCCTGAGGCAATTCAATTTATATATATGGAGAGAATAATCCTCAAGAACAGATGCGACATCGTGTCTTCCACAATGATGAGTGAAACTATAGAAGGCCAAGAAAACATTCCTCTGACCATAATACTCCGAAATACAGCATAAACCATTATGGGAATGGTAGCATGGGGTGTGATTTCAGAGTTTTCACGTCGTAATGTCTTCGTGAATCGATTTGATAGAGCATAAAATGGTGATTCATAGGAAAAAATTATCTATTTCCTATGAATCATCACTCAATCTGTCGCCACTCAGTGGTTATCCAATAGTGGAATTCGCGTGCAAGTTCCAGAATTCATCTCCAATGAACAGTAATCAGGGTAGGTGCATGAACCCGGCATATGATTCGGAGGACGAGAATCAGCAATGTTTGTGGAATAGTTGCTTGAGAGGCACTATTGGTAGCCCTTTGGCTCATATGGGCGATCAGTTGCTCAACGGTAGCAGCTCTGTTCCTCCAAGCGCATTGTAATGTCTCACCATCGGCACTTTCGATTTTAAGATCCTATTTTTTTTTTTCTTTTTTGTTTTAATTCTGAGACTCTCGTTGTACGCAAAGCAGGCGAGAGAGATTGTCGCGAACCCATACATGACTCCTTGTAAAATTTGTTCTTTTTTTTAATTAAATGTGTATGTTTCAAAATTGGAGTCATTTATTTGTTTGTTTGTTTCATAACAAACTTATGTTTTTGGTGGCAGCGGTTTGATGCTTTTTTAATGCTTTGCATTAGCATCCACTATGGAAATTAATTATGTGCACTATAATGGATTACGTGCCGCAATGTTGGAATACAGGTAGGCCATTTTGATCAATCTTTCTCTGGCTACTATTGAAAATAAATAGTTTGGAATGTTATATAAATTTATAGAATATTTAGTTCCAATCTTATTTACGTGGTTTTCATGTTATATCAATTAATTTTGTTTATAAGTTTGTAAATGGTGTATTCCATATTACAAAGCTAATTTCTGTATTTCGTGTATTCGAATTTACAGTGTTCATGCTATATCAATTAATTTTGCTTATAAGTTTGTAAATGGTGTATTCCATGTTACAAAGCTAATTTCTGTATTTCGTGTATTCGAATTTACAGTGTAATATTTTTTATAAGAAAAGTGTATCTTATTATAAATTTGCATTTCATAATTTTTATGTGGTTGATGTATTTCAATTCAAGTAGGAATATGTTAAAATAACTATGTTGTTATAGATTAATGTGTAAAATCGAAAGTACACTTATATTCATAATTTTTTGAATGTTTCACTGAAAGTAGATTTTATGAAAGTAATATATACTTTAGAAAGGTTTTGATTTCGTTAGGTGAAAACGAAAGTACATGATTACAATAGGTTTGAATTTAAAGTAATGTGAGATTTATTTATATGTTTTTGATTTTTGTTTGTAAAGTATCAAACTGATTCATTTGGTATTTAAAAACGCATATGTTTATTTTCATTGATAAAGATTTGAAAAGATATTTTCTTACTGTTTAAAATATCGTACGTTATTATCATTTTTATGTCGTGTATGATTAACTAACTAAGTTTATTGATTTAAAATCGAAAGCTGATTTCTGGTTTAGATTAATTAAAGCTTTTAATTTATATTGTTGTTAAGAATTGTAGTGTTTTACATTTTGAATAAAATAAGGATTCAAAAATAATATAATTTCATTTTCTGTTTTAATATAGTAGTATTTGTATAAGAATCTGATTTTATAAAATTTATACATTTTTGATTAATAATTCAATTTATCTGAGTATCAAGCATTAGCTTGGTGATAAAAAAACTTGAAATCGAGAGTAGAAGATTTAATATTAAACTTGTTCTTCTTTTCAAAATATATGATTTGCTGTTTATACACTATTTGTTGTATTACAATATAGTTTGTTTTCGTTTAAATTTTTAAATGTTATGGATATGTTTTATATTAGTAGAGTGTGTTAAATAATTTCAATAGTTATTTACGAAATTTTGTATATAGGTGGGTGTAGTCTGTTTTTTCTCTCATTATTGCATCTCTTCTGAGATAAAGCGTTAATAAATAAAATGGCTTTTTTAGCACGGGGGAAAAAGGGAGATTTAGTAGAAGTAGCTGAAGAGTTAGGGGAAATGGTTCCAGATTCTTTTAAAATCCCGGATATTAAAAAATTAATTTTAATTAGTAAAAACTTTAATGAGGAAGAAGTAAAATGTATATTAGATAGGGTAATCGAGGAAAGAGTTAAAAGGGAACAGGAAGAAAAAGGAGAAAGAGTTAAGCGAGAAATACTAGAAAAAGAGGAAAGAATTAGGCGAGAAGATATAGAAAAAGAAGAAAGAATTAGACGTGAAGAAATAGAAAAAGAAGAAAGAATTAGACGTGAAGAAAGAGAACATATTTTGGAAATGAAACGTCTGGAAATCTCTTCAAATGCTGCAATTTCGAATACAGAATCAGTTACAAATAGGACTGAACATGCTCAAAAAATTCAATTAATGCAAATAACGCCAAAATTCGATGAAAGGAAAGATGAGATGAGTTTATACTTAATAAATTTTGAGCGTAGAGCAGAAATGGCTCATATTCCAAAAAACGAATGGGTAGTTTATCTTGTAAGTGCTTTACCTTCAGAGATATCTAACATGTTAGCTAGAGAACCTCCAGAAAGGGCTGATGATTACGATTACATGAAGGAAATTATTCTTATAAGATTCAAGTTAAATAGCGAAAAATTAAGACAATTGTTTCTTAAACACCAGAAAACGTCAGACAAATCATGGAGAAATTATGCACAAGAATTGAATAGTTACTTTACGGAATGGCTTACGGAATTAGAAATAATGACATTTGAACAGCTTAAGGAACTAATGGTAACAGATCAATTGAAACGTCGTGTGCCAATTGAAATTAAGGAACATTTTTTGGCGGAATGGCTTAAAATAAATTCGCCGTATGATCTGGCAGAGAAAATAGATGAATATGAAAGTTTAAGAGATAGTTTTAAGACGAAAGATTTTACAAAACTCCCTCGAAATAATTTTGGTTTTCGTCAACAAAATGAAAACCGTGCCTTTAAGTTTAATGAAGTAGTTCGGAATCATAAATCTCATGTTCCTAAAAGAGTCGAGAATAAAAATTCTAATTATTCACATGAAAAGGAATTTGAAAAAAGAAAACAACTCCGATGTTATGAGTGTGGTTCTTATAGTCATTTGCGGCCTCAGTGTGACAAAATAAAAAAGAACTTAGAATCGGTAGCATCCAGCGAAATTGCTAGAAGTACATTTAATGAGTTGATGGCTCCTTACACTAGTATCGGCACTGTTAATGGAATTCAAATGCCAATCTTAAGAGACACTGGAGCAACTCTTGATTTGATTTGTGGAAAATACGTGAAACCTGATATGTTCACGAAGGAAAAGGTTTGGCTAAGAACACCTCTTGATGAAACTTTAGTATGCTTACCTATTGCCGAGGTTGAAATAAATTGTGAATTAGGTCACATTTTGACAAAGGCAGCAGTTCTTCGAGATTCTTTGGATCAAGGAAGATATTTACTGGGAAACAAAACAGCCGCTTTATTTGAGGAAATTAAAAAGCATGAGGAGGTGAAAATACATATGATAAATGCTATAGAAACTCGAGCTCAAAAAAGACGGAAGGAAAATAGCACGAATAAAGAGATTATTGATTCTGAAATAGAATCTTCTAGGTCTTGCTTCCAAACTAAACAAAATGAAGAATTAGAGCAAAATACAATTTTGCCACCATTAGAAACCGAAGTTGAAGGGATGGATTTGATAAAAACATCTCCAGAAGAATTTGCTCGGGAACAAAATGTGTGCGAAGATTTGAAACCTCTCTTTGAGCAAGCTAAACGACAATCTTCAAAAAACAATAAATATATTATAATAAATCGATTGTTGTTTTATAATAAAATGGACAATGATGGGAACTGTAAGAAAATTATTAGTTGTGCCCAAGAAGTTTCGCAACCAACTAAAAGGGATCTGCCATGAGATAACTGCAGCTCATTTAGGTATAACTAAAACAAAAGATATGCTGTGCAAAACTTTCTACTGGCCTAACTGCTTTAAAGAAATTGAAAATTTTGTTAAATCTTGTGACAAATGTCAACGAGTAGGAAAGCCTCAAGATAAGAAAAGGGCTCCTTTGAAACTGGTTCCAGTAATTCCGGAAATATTTACAAGAATTAACGTTGATGCATGTGGTCCTTTACCTATAACTTCCTGTGGTAACCGGTATATTATAACAGCCATTTGCATGTCATCCAAGTATCCAGATGCCATCCCAGTACCAGATATACGTTCTACTACTGTGATTGATGCTTTTCTTCAGATATTTAGCCGCATGGGTTTTCCTAGGAAGTTGCAAAGTGATCAAGGAACATCTTTCATGAGTGTCCTAACATCAGAATTTTTAGAAAAATTTGGTATTAAAGTTGTGCATAGTTCCGTTCAGCATCCCCAAAGCAATCCTGTTGAGAGATTGCATAGAACTTTAAAGAGAATACTGAAAGTCCTTTGCTTAGAAAAAGGTACAGATTGGGAGAAGATTTTACCTCAGGCACTTTTTGCTCTTAGAACTTGCATTCATGATAGCACTGGATATTCTCCTGCAGAATTAGTTCATGGTCGGAACTTAAGAACACCCGTAACACTATTATATGAAAATCTAACTAGTAAAACCATTGAAGAAGATAGTGTGATTGCTTACGTTTTTAATCTTTTAAATAGAATGAAAAGATGCCAAGAATTAGCTGTGAAAAATATGACAGAGGCTAAAGAAAAACAGAAACTTTGGTATGACCGTAATTCTACGAAAAGAGAATTTAAAGAAAATGATCTTGTGTTAGTTGTTGCACCTTCTAGATCAAACAAATTTTCTGTTCATTGGATAGGTCCAGGAAAAGTAGTAAAACGACTATCGGAGACAAATTACGTAATACAATTTCCCGATAAGGAAAAATTACATGTATACCATGTAAATATGTTAAAACCTTATTTTCAGCGTCCAGAAGATGTTAATTTAATTTTTACCTCTAATTCTGATAATGAAGATTTTGATTCTGAGAAAGAAGATATCCCAAGTTTTGAAATTAATTCATCTACCCTTTTAGAGACTTTTCCTGAAAGCTGTTTTAATGAAAAGTTAGAGGACGATCAGAAGAAACAATTGAGTAGACTTTTGATTCAATTTATTGATATTTTTTCAAATGAACCGGGTTGTACAGAACTGGCTGAACTGGACATCGAGTTAGAATCTAATAAATCTATTATAGCTAAACCATATCGAATGTCCCCACGACAGACAGAAATTCTGAAATTGGAAGTAAACAAGATGTTGAAATTGAAGGTGGTGGAACCAGGTGAATCCGATTACACATCACCTTTAATATTAGTTGAAGCTCCTGGAAAAGAACCTCGTCCGTGCATTGATTATCGCAGGTTAAATGAGGTTACCAGGACGCAATATTATCCATTACCAAATATTGAAGAGCGTGTTGAATCCGTTTCGAAAGCGAAGTTCATATCTTTATTAGACTTAACACGAGGTTATTGGCAGATACCTTTGAGTCCTAAGGCTCAAAGATATGCTGCATTTACGACGACATGTGGTGTTTATAAACCTTTGAGAATGGCATTCGGTTTGAAGAATGCTCCTTACTATTTCAGTAAGTTAATGGCTGATTTATTAAAAAATTGCGAACATTTTGCTGTGCCTTATTTAGATGACATAGCTATATATTCACTTACCTGGTCTGATCACATCCAACATCTTAAATGTGTTCTGGAGAAGATTCGATTTGCGAAATTGACTGTAAAACCCCTAAAGTGCAAATTCGCTCAACTTCGTGTTAAATATTTGGGACACTTTGTAGGACAAGGTCAAAGAACACCAGGTGATATTAAAGTGAAAGCCATTACTGATTTCGAACGTCCCTCAAGCAAAACCGAAGTACGTGCTTTCCTAGGTCTTGTTGGGTACTATCGCAAGTATATACCAGAATTTTCGGTAGTTGCTGCGCCTTTATCCGACCTGTTAAAAGGGAAGTCTAAGAAGGGAGCTGTAATATGGAATAATAACTGCGAAAAGGCATTCATAGAATTAAAGAACACTTTAATAAAGAAGCCTGTACTTTACAGTCCAGACTTTCAAAAACAATTTATCATTCAATGTGATGCCTCAAATTTAGGAATAGGTGTAGTTTTATCTCAGAGAGATCAAAATGAAAATGAACACCCTATCCTATTTCTGAGTAAAAAATTTTCAAAATCTGAGAAAAATTATAGCACTATAGAAAAGGAATGTGCAGCAATAATTTTTGCTGTTACTAAATTAAAATATTATTTAGATGGTCAGTATAAATTTATTATCGAAACTGATCATAACCCTTTAGTTTGGTTAAAACATCATACAGGATCTAATCCCAGACTTTTAAGGTGGGCTTTGGTGCTTCAAAGCCTAAATTTTGATATTGTTCACAGAAAGGGCAAATTACATCAGAATGCCGATAGTCTCAGTAGAATGCTGAATAACCAAACTTAATTATTTTCTTTTTTCTCAGATATTAAATTAAAATGTTTTTTTTAATACAAACTTCCACTGTTGTTACATGTGTACATAATAAAAAAATGTTTTTTATAATAAAAATGTGTCTATTTGTAAATTTAGTTAGTGTTGAAAATTCTGTTGTGTTAGATAATTATTTTGTGCTATTTTGATATATTTTTATTTTATATTTAATATTATATAATTCCATATAATTTTGTGTTTCAGCCAGAGTCCGATTGATCAGGGCTATCTGTAATATTAAATATTGCTCTTTGTTGTTTGTGTGTGTTTTTTTCTTTTTTTATTTGCAGGTTGATTTCCTTAGAATGAGAAGAAAAAAAAAGGAAAAAACTCCGGGGAAGGAAGGAATAATTTAGTCTGTAATGTCTCACCATCGGCACTTTCGATTTTAAGATCCTATGTTTTTTTTTTCTTTTTTGTTTTAATTCTGAGACTCTCGTTGTACGCGAAGCAGGCGAGAGAGATTGTCGCGAACCCATACATGACTCCTTGTAAAATTTGTTCTTTTTTTTAATTAAATGTGTATGTTTCAAAATTGGAGTCATTTATTTGTTTGTTTGTTTCATAACAGCATCTCCGCAGACATAGTTAATCTCTATCATCTATGATCCCAGATAAAACACATTTATAACATAGCTATATTTGGAGTCCCGTTTGTCCTATACTTTTACCACGACTGTACGAGAACAATTCACAAAATAACCGTTTTGGAAATGCTTAGATCCTTAGCCCGAAAGCCAATAATCTTGCCCTTTTGGACGTCGGATATATAAATTACCCCGTTTCTGTATTACACCAACGATTGCAATGTCCATTGCAGTTCTCTTATATTCTTTATATACGCTCAATTGCACAGTGCTGCCACCTACCTTCTGTGATTGGTTATTTAACGTCGAGAGTACACGGTGCTCACATTAATGTAATTGGGCTGTATAACATTTATTTATTGCATGGCACATTGAGAAGACCAATTTTTAAACAATTTCAAATGTAATAAATATGCTTCGAAATAGTTTTCAAATGAAAAATTTTATTAAAAGTCTTCCTCTAAACAGTCGTTTGTTTTCAACCCCCAGTAAAGACATGGGTTCTGAATACAAAAGCTTATTATTACTCGCATAGGTAAGATGGCTTTCAGGAAACCGCAGTTTAAAAAGGTTATAAAAATCAAACAAAGTTATCTTTCCAAACGCATGGAAGTTTGATTTCGGGAATTTATTCTATAATACAATATGTGGCTTTAAAATATAGATTATTTCAATGACATATTTGAACAGCGAAATGAACTCAACATATTCATACTTAAATCAAAATTGATCCTTTGATGAAACAAATTAATTCATTGAGAACCGTGGTAGAAAAGATTTCTTCGGAAATGTTTCTTTCTATAAGTAAATTCCTAACTGAAAATTATGAAAAAAATCACCAAGACGTGTAATTAAAAATAATAAATTAACATATTTGCTGTCTGGAGAAAAATTTTACGAAGTATTTCATTTCAAATTTTAGTGTAGAAGAACTAGTATGGATTTTGTAACCATTCGAAATTAATGTGGAAAATATAAATTAATTATTAAAATTGCAAGGATTTGCCACCTTTTCAAATAATTCAAAATTTAAAATCAATTTTTATGAAAAAAAGTTTTTAAAAACATTTTGGTTCTCAGTGACAAAATTTTACTAATGATTTCTGAAACTCGCAAACTTTTTTTCTATCGCATATTTGTCTGAGAATTTTTTTTCTTAAGCCAGCATAAAATTAAAATATCAATGACTTAACTGATTTTGAAGAAGTACTTTATTCTACAGTCAAATATTTTCTCAAGAAAAAAAAAAGATTTGATAATATAATTTAAAATAAACAGACATAACCTTCACAATGATACATGTGCACTGTTTCAATGACTGAAATGACTTGGAAGGTCATTACTGATTTTCTCAGTAGTGACCTTCTAAGTCCTTTAATGAGATAAATGTTAAGTGTACATATAAAAGTTTCATAAGATAAATATTTTTGATAACAAGTAATACTATGTACAAAATAATGTTTATCAGAATCTATCTTTTTGAACTCCTTCTTTTTATCAATTGAAATATTATCTTGACTTGAATGGAGAAAGCCAGCAAGCGGAAGAAAGTGAAACTTATATAAAGAGATCAGGCTGCAGCTAATCAAAAGAAAGATTAATTCTCTTTCAAAAATATTATTACATTGTTATTAATTTAAAAGATGATTCGTCCTTATTTCAACTCCCTGTACATTTGCTTAGGCAACAAAATAATTAATTTAAGCTACGTAATATTACTCTCTGGAGCTCTTCTCGCTTCAAAATAAAAAGTATGAATTCCTTGCCACTCTTCTATAATTATCATCTATACCACTGGATACAGAGAAAAAATGTTGACTGAAAAAGATTTTTACCTTTATTTCTAAATTAATACACAGAAAGAAGAGATTTTTAAAAAATAATCTTATTTTTATTTTTATTTTTTATTTTTATTAGTTTTGAAAAATGATTTTTTTGCCCTCTTCACATGCACACACAGCACATGCTTCTTCTACAGTCTCAATATGTTATAAGTCCTGAAAGCATTGAAAAATCAGGATGAAAAATATTTCCACTTGTATACTTAATAATTTCGTAACTAAAAAAGTTTTTAGCACTATACAACTCATTCAAATTATTTTCTAACCAATCGATGTATGTGACTTCTACCATTTTAAAAGGCAAAATATCGTTTAAAGTGCTATAAATTAAATTATTTTGTAATATGTTCTTTTCTGTGATAAACTGCAGAGCTTCGGGTTTACACTATGGAAATGAAATTTCACTTAGAAGTGATTTTTTTTTTGTTATTTGAGTTTTCTTAATTTAGTATGCTCTGTAAAAAATGCTTAATGCATGTTTTCATTTTGTTTTCATCGCATTAATTTAAAATCTGTCTCTATTAATTATGTTATGCTGTGACACTTGGACAAGTCAAGCTCGCTATGCTGTTAGCTATGCGAATTTAAGTCAGTAAGGAGCATCTCTTGTTTAACCAGAGTACCGCGAAAGTAAAAATACGACTTTGGTCTGAGCTCCCCAGATAGATGGCGCCATCAGAGGATCCTCACTCTCAATTTTGAAATTGATCTGAAGGTGGATGAAATTTTCTCCAGTCCATTACTCCCATGATAACGGCTCAATGACAGACCACAGGACTTTCAATTCCATAGATTTAACGAGCACGCAAATCGCATGTACTCGGTGGGTCTTTGGCGGAATTGGAAGTCAAACCCCGGCCTTCCGGAGGGAATGCTGATGTCCTAATCTCTAGGCTACCAAGGCCCTGTCTGTGTCTTCCTTTCATTATTAGATCAGATCATCAAACTCTAAAAACACATTTACTCATGAGAAGATGTAATTTCTGTAACAATGTGGCAAGTTATGTTAAAACTATGTAATAGAATCATTTTAAAATTATTTAAACGAAATACGATGGTATCTTCACTTTGACGTGGTGGGCGGGCTTGTGCTCCAGCAACCCAGAGAGTTATGCCGGCGGTAGTTTAGCTACTGCTAGGGTCTCCCATGCCGGACAGGTCTTCGTTGGGTAGGAGCCAGACTAAAAGAGATACCTAGGAGAAGGAAAACTCCGATCCAAACCCACGTAAGGAGCTAAGTCAGCCTTCTACCTTTGGTGCTCCGGTCCACTTGAATAACAGAAGCTGCCCCTTTCCCCTATCTATGAATACGTCACACTCAGGAATTCATGCTGCATCGGCCGTCGCGCAGTCAAAAAAGGGTCGCGATCCTGGTTTAGGTAGAGGGCCTCGATCGATAAGCAAATTACAGTCTCCCGTGTCTCTAAAGATTTTACAGTGCAATATCAACGGAATTTCATCAATTGCAGCTCGAGTTAAATTAGACCAGGTCTTGGACCTGGCTAACATTTATGGTGCACAGATCATCGCTCTGCAGGAGACCAAATTGAAGGGTGTCAATTCCCTCAACATCAAGGGATATAATATTTATAGAACTGATAGACCAGACAAGGGTGTTGGAGGACTTGCTTTCCTCATTAGAAATATTAACTATCAAAGTATAAAATTCAGTGGAATTGAAAATTCTGACCTTCAAATTCAAGGCATTAAGGTTACTTGGAGGGGCAAAACCTAAATATCTATAATATCCCCCAAACAATAAGGGTCTACCTTCTTACATGCACAACTTTCTTGTGGACAACACTATTCTAATCGGAGATTTAAATGCAAAACATACTAGTTGGAGGTGTACTGAAGAAAATCGAAGAGGTAGTGAACTCATTAAGATGGCAGACAATCGTGGTTTCATCTTTTTAAACGATGGTACACCAACCTATGCATCTTACAGTTATGACAATTCCTCCTTATATCAATTCCTGGCAGTCCTGAGTTCCTGGTCAATCCACGAGAACATAGGTAGCGACCATCTCCCTGTTTTGATTGAACTAAATGGCGAATTGGCTGTTTTTAAAAGCAATAAAAAGTACTGGAATTTCAAGAGGGCTGACTGGGAGTCCTATACCCGTTCTATTGAAACCGATATTAACTTTAAACCCATGACAAATATTCTTGATTCTGATTGGCTCACCCTGAAATCAGTTATAATAAATAATGCTAAAAAGGCTATTCCCAGGGGTAATATTAAGAGCTTTACGAAATTTTTTACCCACAAGTCACCAGCTCTCCAGCATTTGTTGGAGGAGTGAAAGAGAATTCTCGGCGCCCTAAATGAGCCTAAGGATATTTCTCGTAGAATTAATTTAAACAGAGTCAATGCTGAGATTAAACTAGCCTATGCACAAATCAAGAGAGATAAATGGAATGAACTTTGTTCTGGGCTTGATCCAAGGGTCTCTAATAGTAAATTATGGAAATTAGTAAAGAGTATTAGTAAGGAACAGCCACAGGAAGAACTATGCAATACGATTCAAGACACAGACGGCCGAATTCCCCAAACTGATTGCGAGACTGCTGATATCCTTGGAGCACACTATCAGATAACTAGCAGGCTTAGCTTCTCTCATGTTGACAGATCTATCACGAAGAGAGACATACATACATACATAACTGTGTGGGGACTGTACCTTTAGGTTAACGGGTGCCGTCTCCCCAACACCTAGTATGCTCCACACCTCTACGAGGTCCGTGAGGGCGCCACCATCGTGGCATTTAACAAGGCAAAGAAATTGTGCTTACAAATTGGTAGCAAGAAGTTACAAAACATTTTAAGGGGCTTTAAACCCTGCTGAACATCAGGGAATAGCATTCAATATTTTCTCTGAGTTTAAAATAAAATATAACATGACATATACAACAAACAATGGAGAAACAATTTTCAATCAATGAAAAGACAGTTAACAATTTCTAGGGTAATTATGGCAATAAAAACATTATATACATTGAAAGCAAGATTATAAATAGTATGAACACTTAATTATGAAAAGGAAAAAAAATGGCATGATATGAAAGTTGATAACTATATACAGGCAGGCAGCTTTAGTTTAATAAGCACCTCAGCTTTTAAAAGTATTTTTTTAATAATTTTTAAATAATTCCAAATAAATTATTTAAAAAGTTTCTGAGGTACTAAAAGGGAATAGGATTCAAAAAGTTTTTAAGGTTCAAAAGCGGGCTCATAATGTTCGAAAAGTCCAAACAATTCGGAACATACAGTTCATAAATTTCATTAAGTTCATATAAAAAATTTAAACACAATTATTAATTGTGGAAGAAACTTAACTAAGAATAGTTTTCTGATTCGTCTGTGGAATCTTCTATATCGTCTGTGGAATCGTGGCCTAAATCCTGACAAAGTTCTAATCCTCGTTTGTTGAGATGAATCATTAGCTTTGTGAGGAGTAATCTGCGGTGACGATCTTTCAAGCAAAATCTCAGGAACTCTATGTTGGTCTGTTGGGAATTATTCTTTAGGTGATAATTCTCAGTCTCTGGGCACTCTAGGACATAGTGGAAAGGATCTCCTTGGGCTCCACAGATACAGGTGGATGAAACTGCCTTTCCGAATCTTTGGAAGTACTGTGGAAATGGACCGTGAAATGTTAGCAGCTGGTTAAGGTATGGATTATCATACGTTATCTTGCTAGACACTTCTGAGAGTAGATGTTTGGTTATTCGACCTGTTGTTGCATTGTCCCACAGAGACTGCCATTTTTGAAGTGTGAAGTGCTTCAGTTGTTTGATAAGTGAAGATCTTGGGTATGGAATCACTAATGCTTTGGGATCATCAATTTTTGTGGCTTCCCACGAAGAGAGACAGAAACATTGTTCACGGGTGCCGTAGTTCCCGCGAGTGGATACCCATTTTTTCAACTGATTTTGGTTTGCACGAACTCAAGACTTCCCTTATGGATACTGATATACAAAACTCCCCTGGTCCGGACGGCATTCACGGATACTTCATTAAACATCTGGGTCAGGCTGGAAGACAGAGATTCTTGGACATAATAAACTTATCTTGGAAATCGGGACGGCTTCCCCAAGACTGGAAAAGGGCAACCATCATCCCTATCAGAAAGCCAAACAAAGACGCCAGTTCTCCCGAGAGTTATAGGCCCATAGCACTTACATCTATTTCGTGTAAGATAATGGAGAGGTTGATTTTAAAGAGACTTTTATTTTATTTGAATTCACGTGGTCTTTTCCCCAAGGAACAATATGGTTTCAAATCAGGACATAGTACTACAGATCAGGTGCTTTATTTAACCCAGAGGATTCGAGATGCGCACAATTTGAAGCCTACAAATCACACAGTGGCAGTTTTCCTGGACTTGTTCAGGGCTTTCGATACTGTTTGGAAACAGAGACTTATTACCAAGCTCTTTGACGATTTTGGAATTCATAATGGGACAGGGTCTTCCTCAGGGCTCCGTTCTGAGCCCTATTCTTTTTACACTATTTTTGAGTGGCATCGAGAAAGTTATCTCCAGGAGATGTGAAGTGGGATTGTTTGCGGACGGCATAGTCCTCTGGGACTCCGGTACCAGTACTGCTGACTTGGAAAATAATATCAACCAGACTCTAGTTGATGTGTGGAACTTTGCTGAAAACCACAAATTACGTTTTAATCCTTTAATATCCTCTACCAGTTTCTTTACAACAAATAGAAAGCTGTACAATTACCAGCTTAGGATTTTTCTGAACAACCAACCTCTCTTAGTGGATAGATATCCAAAATACCTGGGTTTTGTTATGGACCCTGAGATTACAAGCAATAAGCACATCGACCATCTTGTAGAAAAATGCAGAAAACGTCTGACTATCTGAAATATATATCTGGACGCGACTGGGGAGCAGAAGAATTTACGCTTAGAAATACTTACATCGCGCTCTTAAGACCCATCCTGGAGTATGCCCATACAACCACACACGTCTATTGGACGTCTTTTAAAGATCCATAGAGTCCAAAAGACGTCCTGGATACCTTTTGGATGTCATAAAGACGTCCATGGTTAGATGTGAACTGGATGGTCTTTTATCGACGTCGGATTGACATCCACGATGGATGAGTTTTGGATTATTAGCATTTGGCTCTGTAATAGACGTAATTTATATGTCCATGATAGATGTAATTTGGACGTCCATGGTGGACGTACTTAAGACATTCATAAAGGATGTTATCCTGACATGTATTAAAAGTAGGTAATTAACTGCAATTGTAATTATTTATGTTTATTCCTTCCATAATTTTAAATTATCGTTTGCTTCACAGTCTACAGTCGTTTATTGCTACGTTAAGAAGTGTTTAACGAAGTAAGTTAAAAAATAATTGCTTTTCTTTTTAAATAACTTATTTTTATTCCAAAGAAGTTATAAAAGAAATAAGGTTTAAAAACTGAGTAGTTTTATCTAAGTGTAGAAAACCATGTTTAAAGTGTATTTTTACTTTAAAAAATTACATTTGTAACTATTTTAAATTAACGTTAAAAGGTAAATATTGCTTTTATTTATAAATTGTGCTTGATAGCAGAATGTAATAATTTTTTTGTCTTTAACTTTTAAAATTATTTTTAGGCTAAAAATGCAAACATTGCTATTAGGGTGAAAATTGCTGGATGAAAATACCACAAAGTAATTTTCTTTAGTAAAAACCATTTTTTCTCTCCAAAATTGCTTAAATTTATTATTATTTTGTCATACAAAGACTTATGTATTTATATCTTGATTTCAACAAGATAAAAATTAATCAATATTAGGATTTGATTCAAAGATTTAATGTTAAATTAAAATACTTTTTACTGTTGAATTAAAAAATCTGAGTGTTTTTTTTTTTTTTTGAATATCAAATTTGAAATCAATAATTCAAGATTTTGCTACTTAGCTAGAAAAAATTATATTACCCAATTATTTTAATGCATGCTGGACTAATATTTCAAATGAAGAGCTATTAAAATGTATACTTGAAAATTAATTTTTGTATTTTGTAGTTAAATGGAAGATATGTTTATTTCCCATACCAGATTTGGAATTCTTACTTTTCTGGAGAACTTCTCTTGTTGTCTACTAAAGGTTCTAGAATTTGAAGTAAGCATTTTTTTTTATTTTAAGGAAAAATGATGTTTAAGATTATGTAAAATCATTTAGTATGAAATGTTTATATCTTCAGTGATTAAGCATTTAGAATGTGACTGTGTGTGATCTGTGAATGTGATTTTCTATAATATTTTCTGTACACTTAATTTGGTAGCAAAATTTCCTACTTCCATAATGCTTTTGATGTTGAACATTTTTTATATTCTTATTTTGTATTATTTTGTTTAATACTCTTACAAAAACTATCTGATCATAATATCTTCAAAATAAATTATTTTTTTAATCACACTTTAAATATCTAAGTAAATTAATACAAGAATGCTCACATTTTCAGGAAAAAAAATCATAAATTATAATAGCAAATGAAACTCTTAATACATTGATTGCATTTTCACTAAAGTTATTTTTAAGTCAATATACTTAAAACCTTTTTGTATGAGAAGAATTTAGTTTATTGTAAAAAATGAAATTAGTAACTAACTAGAATTTCTGAAATTCAAACCATTTGCTTGCATGTGTATGCCCTGAAAGGAAGTTAAGAAGCATGCTCTCAATGAAATTAAAAAGCAAAATGATTACGTAAACAGAACAATGTTTCTGGAATGAATATTATATGTGTACTTCCATTCAAATTCTGTTGATTAATTTGATTTAATAAATTATTCTCTGATTTATATTTAAACAGAAATATCAATATTCTTCTATTTTTAATTGTATTCCCTTAAAGCTATTTTGTTGTAGTTCACTTTTCTACAGACTTCAAAGACTTTACTGGCAAAAATAAACAGAATGGCATCTATGTTTTACACAATAACCTGATTTTTAGTTCTATTAAATATGTCTTCTTTATTAATCTAATTTGAATATTATTAAAAAAGATGTACACATTTGATCACAGTAAACATCATTTATTTATTGAATATTGATTGGAAATTCATTTTTTCTATAGTGTTTCATATTCTGCTCTGCTTTGCATGAAAAATTGCTTATGATGGGCAGAACCTAGTTTCAAATAAATTGAATAAATAATTTGTTTTATAAATAGTTATCTTTTTATATTTAAGATTTAAAATTTCTTTTATTATGCTTTAATTATTTTGGTTGATAAAGTTGAATTGTATTTTTAAGAGATAAAATGTACATCATTTATAAATTCTAAATTTTGTTTTCCTTTTCAGTTAAATGAGAATTACAAATTTATATACCTGAGGATGAGATTAAATTTAAAATAAGCAAATTAAAAAAAATTAATTTTTCTATATTATTTATGCTTATTTGAACTAATGTAGAGCAAAAGAAAATAAATCCTTTAATGGATTAAAAATATGGCAATTTGTTTCTACTGAGTGCAAATTGTAAATAAATATATCATGTATTAAATTTTATTAAGAGTTTACTGTTGTAAAAATGTTTAATCAAAATATTTAATATATTCCTTAGTAAATAACATTTTTGTTTATGTTTAGCAGTAATATGTAAATTCAATTCTATATTTTATTATTTAAGTTCTGTTCTTTTAATGGTAATGTTAAATTTTACCTATTAATCTAACTCTTGTTTTGCTAATTTGAAAATTCATTACAAATTTTAAATATTTTGTAATTTCAGTTATTTAATCAATTCCAAAGGGTAAAAGATTAAATAGTATATTTTTTCCAGAAATTAGTCCCTTAGGTTTAGCATATATGTAATGAAAAAGATAAACATTTCTAAAATTGGTATTATGATATTTGACGTGCCATGTATCTAAACTGGACCAAAATGAGGCGTCTACTGGATTAGAGTACATCCACCTGATGTCATATTGACGTCTATTGGAAGAAATTGTGTTGTATTACGCTGTTACTATATTATAGTTGATTTGATTTTGTATTGTTTAAATAATTATTTTATATATATATGCTTTATTAAATGTATAGGAATGTATATTAGATTTATTTTTCTAAAACTTATGTGAATTTTATGCTGTAAATAATAATTATTATTATGACTACATAATGTACGGATGCTGCCAAAATTAATACAGTAATTTCAAATTTAAATTATAAAATGTTTTAATTATAAAATATTTATATTTTTATTTGTTTTGTTTCAGTGCCACTTTTTAAGCTTGTCTGGGGGAACTTCCGGGAATTGCACCATAAGCATCATTAAAAAAATTGATGGCAAATAAACTTGCACCTGAGTTCAGTTATTTTGGTGCTAGGGATAAGAAATCTTTTAATGGACTGAATATGAAGCAGTTAGTTTTAGGTAAGTGCAATGTTTGAATAAGCATGTCATTGAAAGTTTTCTTTTGTAGAAATGATGAAGAAAAACACTTTTCTCATAAAAAATTTTTAATGAAATATATTTATGTAAGCGCTAATATATAAATTCAATTCTCTGTTTGATTACTTAAGCACTGTTTTCATTATAAAAGTAATGTTCAATTCTATCTGATAATTTGAAGGTGTTTGTAACATACTTTAAACATTTTATAATTTTAATTATTTAATCAAACACAAAGGTTACCATATTTACAAAGCTGATATTTCTCAGAAATTGAATTACTAAATATATATTTAAAACATTTACTGAATTAAAATAAAAATATTTTTAACTATGTTTTTATAAAGTTACTTAATGTCTTAAATTAGTGAAGGAAATTTTTGATATTTTTCTGATTAATTTACGCTGTTTTTTAATAATGAGATTTACATCCAATCAGTTTAATGTATCAATCAGATTGATAAGAAATAAATTAAATATTGATGAAAATTGTCTTCTGGATTTTTACTATTTTGTCTGAGGTTATTCATCTGAAAATGTTAATTGTTACTACTAATTATTTTAAATGTACTTTATTTTCAGATGCTGTGTGGTGAACTCCACAGTATTCAAAGACAACAGATGGGGAAATAGAATTTATCAATGAAAGAATCAAACATTTCAATTAATTAATATTTATGTATAATGTAAATAATCAGAATAAAAATTGTGTGCATTAAAAATAAATTCTATCAGTTTGTTATATTTTTCTTGAATTAATTAAGATTTACACTCTTGCTAGAATGTTTTCTTAAACAAATTTTAACATTTACAAAGGAAAATAATTCAGCTTTTAAACAATGAAATAAGTAATTTTCAGAATTTTTGTCATAATAATTTGGAATATTGAATTGAGTGGAAAACTTAAATTAAATAAAAGTTTCTCTTTTATCTTTTACAAAAAAAGACATTGTTGAAATAATATCTAATTAGTTAAAATATTTGGCTGAGAAATAATTCTTATATGTTTCTCTTACTACAAAATTAATAAAAAAAAAATTATGAACAATAATTTGTCTGACATTAAAATAAAAAAAATTACACTCTACAAATAAAAATATCCTTTACTATTTTATTACTCTCTAGTTATAATAGTAATTCATTAATTTATGCATTCACTGGAAACTTCTTAGAAGTAATTTTTAACTTTTTCAAAGAAAAAAATAGTTTTATTTTAAACAATAAGAAACTAAATTTTCAAAATGTTAACTATAAAATAATGAGCATAAAAATAATACTAATTTATCAATTGTGAGAATTGTATTACATTAACTAAACTTGAAAAGTAAATGTCAAAAATCTAGGATATGTGACTGAAAATTAAGAAAAATGTGATGCTAAAGCAATTTCATAAGTAACAAGCTAATTAAAAATAATCTTCTCTTCGTCTAGTGGACAAAAATATATGAGCCACTAAGATAGATGAGGGATTATTTCAAAATCTACGCACATCTACAATACATCCATAAAACTACCTAGTATAGAGCAGTTGGTATGAATACATCCAAATTTCGTCCATGAGCCATCCACTTGCAACGTCTCGTAGACGTATAGTGGACGTAAAATAGCTGGATATTTGACGTGCCATGGATCTAAACTGGACCAAAAAGAGACGTCTACTAGATTAGAGTACATCCCGTTGAGGATGTCATATCGACGTCTACTGGATGAAATTGTGTTGT